>LGRX02009372.1:0-27147 GCA_001247695.2 Cymbomonas tetramitiformis | reverse complement strand
CCCATGGGGCGGTCCGGAAAAGTCCTATTAAGGTAATCCACGTCGGCTCGGGAGGGCTTTTGACGTTTAGGAGTGTTCGGGCCTTTGTACCTAGTACCTAGACCCGGACGACCTTGAAAGGCAGCTATCTGGTTGATTTGCCACGACCTGGAAATAGTGTCGATCATTATTCTGTATGAGGGTCAGGAAAACTGTGATCAGGTCTTTATCTGGAACTCCTGGATACGTGAATTGGAAGTATCTATCCACGGTTTCCAACCAAACCTCTGCGTCCATTCCTGATTTGTACTGATTTGGTGGTGCCATTTTCACTTTGGGAACCAAACTGGATGGAACTGGTGCTGGTGTTGTATCTGGATCTGTGAAAATCATTGGAGGATTGTCTGCAGTATATTCTTCACCTGGTTCCTGAGGCTCGTTTTCAGGATCCCTTCAGCTGCTCTAGTAGGGTGTCATGTGGTGGTAGTGGATACGTGTCCTTGATGGTGATGTTATTCAGGGCACGATAATCACAACACATCCTCCACTTTCCCCCTGGCTTAGGAGCGAAAATGATTGGGCATCCATTTGGCGATGATGATGGACGAAGGATACCCAACTCGACATATTTGATGATTTGCCGTTTGAGTTCCTCCATCATGGGTGCTGGAATGGTGCGTACTGGCTGTGAAGGAGGCTTATGTCCAGGTTCGATGTCGATTCTATGATATCCACCTTCAAACCGCTCTGGCCTATGACCAGCCGGAAGATCCTCTTGGAAAACGTCTGAAAAGTCTTCTCTCACTTGATCACGTGCTGCTGTGACCTCGGGGTCTTCCATTGTGGTGTCTGAGTCTGATGCTGCAAAGACCAATTCACCATCGACCTCGGAGAGGAAAAAGAGATATGCTACGGCTTCTTCAGCCGAACCACTGGATCGAATGCGACGGAGATGTTTCCTCATAGTGGTGGCACTGACCAATTCCATTTCAGGAAGGCCATCTGAGTCTGGAGTCTGCTCAACTCTGGACAATATTGTGCGAATACTGGAGCCTGATGAATGCTTCCTAGTGATCGTCAGATTTTTGGTCTGAAAGTCAATATGTGGATTCCTCCTCTCCAACCAATCTTGACCCAGAATGACAGTGAACGGTTTCATGTCAATGATGTAGAGATCTACTGAATCCTTATACTTGCCCAGCGTGAATGTAGCATTGGGAAGATAGGATGTACAGGGTAATTGGCTTCCTCCAGCCAACCCCACTGAGAATGATGATGAATCTGATGGTGATATACCCAGCTGAGAAGCAAATTGTCTGTCGATAAAAGATGATGTGGCTCCTGGATCAACCAAAATGTGAGTATTCTGTCCATGGACTTTCCCCTTATACAGCAACAGCTTTTTCTGCGATTTCAGCTGTGCTGTCTGAGATTGCATCTGTGCGATGTTTTCTGTGGGATTATCCATCTGCTGAAACTGTAGTGTCAGTCTGGATAGGACTTCCTCTGAAATACTCTCAATCTGGCCACTTGCTTCAGTGGCATTTTCTGGCTGATCTACCCTCGGGGTGCTCTCATCACCGGTACTTGTGCAGTACCCGGAGAGTTTCCCTGAGCTGGAGCTGCTGGAACTGGAGCTGCTGGATCTGAAGTTGCAACTGTTGCATTGATACTATGCTGATTTTTTAGTTCCTTGACCAGGGTGTTGATTGTGTTAATGAGTTTGTTAGACCCATCTTTAGCACCCTGATTCTTCTGTGGCTGTCTCTGATTCTGAAAGGGATTCTGTGCTGGTGGCTTGCCTTTGATCTGCTTTCCATCATTGGTAGTGGTGGCCCAACAATCCTTCTCGATGTGACCTGGTCGATCACAACGATGGCAAGTCTTATTCTGATTCTGTTTCTGTGATTGTCCTTTTCCTTTTCCTTTTCCCTTGCCTTTGCCACTTTTTCCTTTATTCCTATTCTGATTGGACTTCTGACTGTCATTCTGTTTCCAATTCTGATTTTTGGATCTGTCGTATGGCTTATTGCCACGTCCTCTGTCCTTATCCTTTTTGGCTGGCCCTCCAGATGACTGTTCCTTCTGCCCTCGATAATGAAGAGTTTCTGATTGCTTCGAATGAACGACATAGTTCAAGTCGAGCAATATCTGTGTGGTTAGTGACCACGACATATTATTCCTTTCTGTCTCTGTCAGGAATCGTAAATGAAACTGTCTGCGAAGTTCCGGATCTACGCTGTTGACGAATCTGTCCTTTATCAACACATCTTCCAGTTCAGCTGCTGCCAGTGCAGCCAGTGAAGTGAATGTGCGTAGATAATCTGAAAAAGTCTGGTTTTTCTGTTTCAGTGACATTAGGTGTTTTTTAGCCACTGATCTTTTATGGGGGTTACCAAACTGTCTGAGGAAAATCTCTCTGATTCCTGCAAATGTGGCATCTGGTTGATTTGCCACGACCTGGAAATAGTGTCGATCATTATTCTGTATGAGGGTCAGGAAAACTGTGATCAGGTCTTTATCTGGAACTCCTGGATACGTGAATTGGAAGTATCTATCCACGGTTTCCAACCAAACCTCTGCGTCCATTCCTGATTTGTACTGATTTGGTGGTGCCATTTTCACTTTGGGAACCAAACTGGATGGAACTGGTGCTGGTGCTGTATCTGGATCTGTGAAAATCATTGGAGGATTGTCTGCAGTATATTCTTCATCTGGTTCCTGAGGCTCGTTTTCAGGATCTCGATATCTGCTCATATCAGGCTTCATTCGGCTGATATTGTCGAAGAACCCTATCTTGTCGAATCTGGTCTGGGTATTATCATAACCAGCGTGCCATTTCGGGATCTTGAAACGACTGTATGCATCATATGAGCCTAAGATGTCAAAGAACCATGTAGACGGATCTGCATTGATGGGTGGAATATCTGGATCTTCTGCTTCTGCCATCTAATAAAGACAAAACACAACACCAAAATCTCTTCAGCTAACTGAGTGTGTGAAGATATATATATACCTATGTTATATATGGTATATCTGTATATTATGATGAGGTTATGCATGTACATATATCCACCTTCTTCCCCCCTCAAGGAAGTGTGTGATACAGTGGCAGTTGTCAATTGCCAATACCTCATTCCGCATGCATTCCTTATAGGAATCAGCTGTTACAGTTTTAGGGTTGCAGCCCTACAGTCCTTGGGTTGTAGCCCTGCAGTTTTTGGGTTGTTGCCCTACAGTTTTAGGGTTGTTGCCCATAGTATTATCATGTCTATGATGATTTAGCATGATATAATAATGTTAAAAAACGAAGTTTTTCGAAATAAAACTGGCATTTTTGGGCATATATAGTTACAGTGGCCCTGTTACTCATTACAGTGTTTAGGGTGTTACTTTATATCAGTAACCCTAATACAGGTAAAAAATAAGCAGTATAACGTTTTTGCAAAGATTTTTAAGCAAAACTGCATGTAATACCCATATAAACGTAAAGTGTTTTTTAGGAGGTACGTTACACCCCTGTTACACACATTTAATTTTAGGGTTGTTACAGGGCGTTACACATGCTGCATAAATCAAGGATTGATATTTGATATATAAACATTCATTTTATCAAAAAAAATCAATCCGAAATTTTCAAAATGTGTTTTACGTACAGCATTTTGAGCGATTTATTGCCATAGCAATAGCGTTACCCATATATATTCAACACCTAATATTTTAGGGTGTCACACTGATATGACATGTGTCATTATGATTTTCTGATACCTTAATAGGTATAAAATCATAATCTTACATAAAATGGGCACACATTTTTCATTTTGAAATTAAACGTGGAGCTTTTTCACCTATTTTATAGCTTTTTTCAGCTGTCTGAAATATTGCTGTGGTGACATATTTCAGTGTAAATGTGAAATGTAAGTACAGAATCATTACAAGGAACTTCACTTTTGCATATGACATTTTTTCATAGCAAATAAGTGAGTTGTGCTGTATATCAACATTTACAGTTGACAGCATTCTGGGTTTTACTGATTTAAACCCATGCACAGCAAATGTACTTTTCTGGTTATGTATATATTAATCAACTTAAGTGGAAACAGCCACTTTAGCGATATTTCTCAACCTATGATTTGTTTGAGCATAGGTCTGTGCTCTTAAGATTTATCAAAGTGATATATCTCATTTGGAACAAATCTGGACTTTGCTGGATACAATCACAGCAACTTCACACAACACATTTATGTGTGTGTGAATGTCCTTTACACTATTGTCAGAAATCATGTGAAAACTGATCTGTATGTTACATGCAAATTGAGCTGATCAATTCTGAATCAACTATCATAATGCAATGTACTTGTTGTAGTTGCTCCAGCTGATATGTGAGACGAATGGACAATGCTCAGCAGTGACCAGCTGCTTATTTGAGCATTGTATAATGCCTTCGGGTCTGGAGATATTCTCCATCCAGCCCTTCAGCATGTAGTTTTATCCTGTTTACCTTAGCTATCGCCATCACTGACATCCAACACGCACATGTGTTTGTCGGATGGTATCTATATTATCATGCACATAGTTGACATTATGGTTGATCATTTCACTTACTGAGTCAGTGAATGTCATTATACATAGTAATGTCAGTGGTGTGTGCATTGTGTAGGTACTTGCTGATTTAGTACTTGTAAGTGTGTGTGTGAATTATTTACTATACACACTTGTATGTAGGTGACTTCTGGTATTACAATACACCAAGATGATTTATCATGCAGGATGATCTGTATACCATGTACTGAATAAATCTAGCATGATATATATATCAGCTTAGGGGTTATTGTAATCCTGTATACTCTCATTTACAATAATGAGTTGCTTGATTTATTTCACATGTAGTTCCGGTGAGCATTCCATTCAGTGATCCACCATAGAACGAACATGCTCATCCCAAATCCTTCGTCAGAGCATGTCGAGCTAATTATGGTGTTAAGATCACCTTCAGGCACCTTACACTTACATGGGTTCCAATATAGCTTACATGCACTGCAGTATGCTTTGTGCATTGTATAATGTATTGTGATGTGATGCCATGTGTCCCAGTTGTTAACGTGATCAAACTGGTATGTACATTACAGCTGGTATCGTGATCAAGCTGTATGAATAATGCATGCACAATCACAGTGATGCTCAGTATAATAATGTACAGGTGGTGAAATGCACATCTGCTGCATGCACTCAGTATATACTCATGATAGTGTATACTGCAAGTATGTGTGTGTGTGTTGCTGCAGGTATTATTATCTCCACACACTCGACTTTTTGCACACACTATGATGTTGCTGCAGAGTATTCAATGATCTGTCATGTTGAGCGTGTGTGTGTGTGTAAGCTATTCACACAGCATTTATGCAGTTCACACTCATGATTGTAAGTTGATATAATCTGACAGTGAATAGAGTATAGTATCTCAGCAAACATTAGAGTATTATATGGCATGCTGCAGTATATTGTCATCATGCGTCCGTTCAGGATAATACCGGATAGTATACATATATTCTGTCAGGACACCGTGACGCGCGCAGATGATGAATCAGAGATTATTGCAAGTATCGATAATGACGGTATGTTGATGACACTTCGCATACTGACATCGTCATAAAAATTGCAAAATAATCATCGTGTACAGTAAGCGATTTGCTGCGATCATGAAAATCACGATGGTGCGCGCTGATGATTAAGAGCACATCTCGTCGCAGAGATGTACGGCATGTGATACGAATGCCATTTTGTATACGAAACATACACTGATGACGATTTGTGCATATGCGCGTCAGTTTGTCGAATCTCGAACAATTTTGCGAATGATGTCAGCGCATATGTGCGATCGGCATGCTGTATGCACACCTTCTCGCGCTGTTATCTCTGACGGCGTGTATGTGAACAAATGCGATTGCGACGATGTCTCCTCGCGCACTGATTTCGCTGTTTATTCCGCAGCGGTCGATATTATGCGAGATATGTTGATATATGTGCGACTGCAACGCCTGTTTGAAATATGCGATCCGCAACCTGCGCACACAAAATTCGATATCTCTACTACAGCACTCACACTTTATGCGTTCTCAGTTCGTCGCCTTGACGAGTCGGAGAATACCATTCTGTTAGGGCTAGATAAGCGAGCCCTCAGTATATTGATATAAAGCGCTGTGTTATGGGACGGTAACACACGCGTAAGTAATGAGCGGGGATGAGTGCAGGCTTCTGTGAGAAGATCTGCTGAAGCACAACGCTTCCTCACTTTTATACCTACGTCACCCATCATCTTAGATGGTACCGCCATTGGGTTGTGAACCCGAGACGTAGGTTGAACGACCAGCATGGTAATAACGACTAGTTCGTTCATGCTGCACATGCGAGTTCCGCGCATGCTGAAAGCTAAAGATGGTTCTTGGTTTGTTTCCAAGATGTATCTTTGCTTTGCCATCTTCGAGTTCGACTTACGAACTCTCGATGACAGGGATGCCTGATGATATGACATAATCATCTGGCGACATGTACAGTCATCGTCGACCGTACTGACGACTGTCATAAATGTATGACGCGACTCGACCTGTACAGTCCTGATCGACCATACTGTCGACTGTCATAATAATATATGACATGACATGACATGACATGGTATGACATGTATGACACGTATGACATGTATGACACATATGTCATCGGTCATAACCCTGACAAGCATTTCTAAAACCTAATTTATTTAAACAATATTGTTTGACAATATCATCAGTCAATATCTTTCTCATATATTTTATAATATTACATATATATTAATTGTTTCGTCTATTTTGTTGTCTATCCGCAGGATGAGGTGGTCTTAAAATTCTTCCAAACCGTCTCAATTGATGACGAGCTTTACATTGAATTTTATTTCCAAGCGGACGACCTGAGGGTGCAGGGTCTTTATATCCACAATAAACATTATTATTCAGCCTTCGTTGAGCCTGTGTTTGATTAGCTCTTACCATAACAATATATATAATACGATTGATAAAAATCATCGTAAATCAATTTCCGTTTCATTATCTTTATTATTTTTATTTTGACTTCTTGTCCTTTTAGATATTCGATTAGAAGATGAGACACCTTCTTTCCTAAGAGTTCTTTCTTTTTTATTTTGTTTAGAAACTAATTCAGAAACTGTAGGTTCATCAGTGGAGTTCTTATTATTAGAATTGTTACCTTTGACTTCCAATAATTCTCGTGGTTTATATCGACGTGCCACAGTTTCTTTACCGTCTTCGATAATATAACTCAATCCTTTCATAGATTTTACTTTATATATTTTTGTCGACCATCGTTGAGATTCTTTATCAAACGTTTTAGTTTTAATTTTATTCCTAACTTTATCACCCGGTTTTATATCTATTTTTTCAAGAAGCTTAGTCAATTTATTCCTTTTCAATAAAATATTTCTGATGGTCTTTGTTAGGTTCATATTATCAGGAGTTGATTTATCAATATTTGCAGAATTTTGTGTACTATTATAATTTTTGACAACAGAATCCAAATAATCAATCCAGTTTACGGTGTCTTTACTTTCTTCTATTTTTTTAAATTTCAATTTTAATGTTCTATTAAATCTTTCTACCATACCCATAGTAGTATGGTCTTCAGTTTCATTTAAAAAATGTTCAATGTTATTGTCTTCTAATAATTTTTTCATAGATTTATTGGTAAATTCAACACCATTGTCAGTCGTCAATACATTCATTTTTGAATCTTTTATTAACTTTTTGAAAGCAGGAATTATTCCTTCAGCAGAATCAATGTTTTTGTTATTTTTATCTTTAACAGTTTTTTTATTTTAATGGATATGCATAGGCCTTTCGTGTATTGATATTAATAGCCGTCAATATAACGGAGTAACCTCTATTTTGTTTTTTGAATTCAGGAATAAATGCTAAATCAGCCTGAACATAATTCTTGTTAGGGTCTTTGCCGTAAATAGGAAATAACTCTTTTCTATTGATTTTCTTTTTTTGAGAAAAGGTTTGATTGACTTCAGTTTTTTCTATAGCTTCCTTGACTTGTTTTTGTGTGACTTTATAACCAAGAGATTTTAATTTGGCCGTAAATGGTGATACGGCACTTAGTCCTATTTCAGGATTCGGATAAAAGTCTTGTATTTGTTTTTCGGTGATTGACTTGCTCATTATTATAAAGGAATATCTTTATGTCCCCAAGGTAGGATATTAAATGTTTCCCACTGAATATATGCTTTATCATAATTCAATGAAAATGATTTCGTTTCGCTTCGTGTTTCTTTACCAAGAGCTGCATAATGTTTGTTTTCATCAATTTTCCTTGGTTTTCTAAGAACATCATATTTTAATTCTACAATTTTTTCGTGATTGTATAAAATGATATTTTTTATTTCTTCGTGATTGATACTTTGAGAATTTTCATAATTCAACGGAAAACCTTTCACCTTTGTCATCGTTGTTCCATTATCAAATTTTAATGAATAACTTTTTGGGGCGGTTGCAATAAATTCCGTGCATATCTTATATTTCTTTTTCTTATCATTGTATAGCTCGTCGGTTAATTCTCCAAGATAATCACCAAGTTGCTCTTTGTACACGTGTTTGTTTGTTGTATCTTCAATGTATACCACTGAGTCGGTATCGTGATATAAAACTTTGTCAAATCCTACATCATCCATTAATATGTATAATTTTATTCTTGCATATATTGTTGTAAACACTCCAATAACTTCATTAACGGTGCGGTTTGTTTCATTATATTCACTTAAATCATTAAATCCTACTTGGTATTTAACATCACCATTTTAATTTTTTATTGGTTGAATAAGTACATTATCGTTTCTTGAATCTGATAGAATATCATACACCTCATGTGTCAATGATGCAATCGTTAAATAGGCTGTGTGGTCAATTTCATCGTTAGTTATTTCCAAGATTTTCTTTCTATATTCCATCCATCCTAATTGTAAAATTCTTACATCACTTTGACAATAATCTAATATTTCTTTTTGCATGTCAAATATATATTCATCGTTTGTCATTTGTTCATGCCACTTCAAAAATTCAGTTCGGCTATCCTCTTTCATTTGATTATAACCATAAAATGATATATCGGGAATTTCTCCTACATAATTTTGATTTTCAGGGGTATTAAATTTGTGTGGAAAATAGCCCTTCTTTTCACCTTCCAAATCAAATATTTCTGAGAATTTACTTAATGGACTTGTCAAATGCAGATAGCTGTCCATTAAGGTCACGTTTTGATATTTTAGATACATTATTTTACCACCATTTTGCACCGTTTCGGGTATTTCATTCATGGTTGTCATTATGTATTCAATAATAAGCACATAATCGTACTTACTTCCATTATGAGCTATAAAAGTGAATCCTTTATGTTTCTTAGCAAATATAAATTTGCAAGCTTCTTCAATATTGTTGTGAACAAATGATTCTCCGTTTGAATATTGTGCAACACTCAGATTCACTTCGTGCTTTGATTCATTGTATGCTTCAAAATCGAAAAATGCTATTTTATCCTCATTAGTCTCTTACCATAACAATATATATAATACGATTGATAAAAATCATCGTAAATCAATTTCCGTTTCATTATCTTTATTATTTTTATTTTGACTTCTTGTCCTTTTAGATATTCGATTAGAAGATGAGACACCTTCTTTCCTAAGAGTTCTTTCTTTTTTATTTTGTTTAGAAACTAATTCAGAAACTGTAGGTTCATCAGTGGAGTTCTTATTATTAGAATTGTTACCTTTGACTTCCAATAATTCTCGTGGTTTATATCGACGTGCCACAGTTTCTTTACCGTCTTCGATAATATAACTCAATCCTTTCATAGATTTTACTTTATATATTTTTGTCGACCATCGTTGAGATTCTTTATCAAACGTTTTAGTTTTAATTTTATTCCTAACTTTATCACCCGGTTTTATATCTATTTTTTCAAGAAGCTTAGTCAATTTATTCCTTTTCAATAAAATATTTCTGATGGTCTTTGTTAGGTTCATATTATCAGGAGTTGATTTATCAATATTTGCAGAATTTTGTGTACTATTATAATTTTTGACAACAGAATCCAAATAATCAATCCAGTTTACGGTGTCTTTACTTTCTTCTATTTTTTTAAATTTCAATTTTAATGTTCTATTAAATCTTTCTACCATACCCATAGTAGTATGGTCTTCAGTTTCATTTAAAAAATGTTCAATGTTATTGTCTTCTAATAATTTTTTCATAGATTTATTGGTAAATTCAACACCATTGTCAGTCGTCAATACATTCATTTTTGAATCTTTTATTAACTTTTTGAAAGCAGGAATTATTCCTTCAGCAGAATCAATGTTTTTGTTATTTTTATCTTTAACAGTTTTTTTATTTTAATGGATATGCATAGGCCTTTCGTGTATTGATATTAATAGCCGTCAATATAACGGAGTAACCTCTATTTTGTTTTTTGAATTCAGGAATAAATGCTAAATCAGCCTGAACATAATTCTTGTTAGGGTCTTTGCCGTAAATAGGAAATAACTCTTTTCTATTGATTTTCTTTTTTTGAGAAAAGGTTTGATTGACTTCAGTTTTTTCTATAGCTTCCTTGACTTGTTTTTGTGTGACTTTATAACCAAGAGATTTTAATTTGGCCGTAAATGGTGATACGGCACTTAGTCCTATTTCAGGATTCGGATAAAAGTCTTGTATTTGTTTTTCGGTGATTGACTTGCTCATTATTATAAAGGAATATCTTTATGTCCCCAAGGTAGGATATTAAATGTTTCCCACTGAATATATGCTTTATCATAATTCAATGAAAATGATTTCGTTTCGCTTCGTGTTTCTTTACCAAGAGCTGCATAATGTTTGTTTTCATCAATTTTCCTTGGTTTTCTAAGAACATCATATTTTAATTCTACAATTTTTTCGTGATTGTATAAAATGATATTTTTTATTTCTTCGTGATTGATACTTTGAGAATTTTCATAATTCAACGGAAAACCTTTCACCTTTGTCATCGTTGTTCCATTATCAAATTTTAATGAATAACTTTTTGGGGCGGTTGCAATAAATTCCGTGCATATCTTATATTTCTTTTTCTTATCATTGTATAGCTCGTCGGTTAATTCTCCAAGATAATCACCAAGTTGCTCTTTGTACACGTGTTTGTTTGTTGTATCTTCAATGTATACCACTGAGTCGGTATCGTGATATAAAACTTTGTCAAATCCTACATCATCCATTAATATGTATAATTTTATTCTTGCATATATTGTTGTAAACACTCCAATAACTTCATTAACGGTGCGGTTTGTTTCATTATATTCACTTAATACATTAAATCCTACTTGGTATTTAACATCACCATTTTAATTTTTTATTGGTTGAATAAGTACATTATCGTTTCTTGAATCTGATAGAATATCATACACCTCATGTGTCAATGATGCAATCGTTAAATAGGCTGTGTGGTCAATTTCATCGTTAGTTATTTCCAAGATTTTCTTTCTATATTCCATCCATCCTAATTGTAAAATTCTTACATCACTTTGACAATAATCTAATATTTCTTTTTGCATGTCAAATATATATTCATCGTTTGTCATTTGTTCATGCCACTTCAAAAATTCAGTTCGGCTATCCTCTTTCATTTGATTATAACCATAAAATGATATATCGGGAATTTCTCCTACATAATTTTGATTTTCAGGGGTATTAAATTTGTGTGGAAAATAGCCCTTCTTTTCACCTTCCAAATCAAATATTTCTGAGAATTTACTTAATGGACTTGTCAAATGCAGATAGCTGTCCATTAAGGTCACGTTTTGATATTTTAGATACATTATTTTACCACCATTTTGCACCGTTTCGGGTATTTCATTCATGGTTGTCATTATGTATTCAATAATAAGCACATAATCGTACTTACTTCCATTATGAGCTATAAAAGTGAATCCTTTATGTTTCTTAGCAAATATAAATTTGCAAGCTTCTTCAATATTGTTGTGAACAAATGATTCTCCGTTTGAATATTGTGCAACACTCAGATTCACTTCGTGCTTTGATTCATTGTATGCTTCAAAATCGAAAAATGCTATTTTATCCTCATTAGTCTCTTACCATAACAATATATATAATACGATTGATAAAAATCATCGTAAATCAATTTCCGTTTCATTATCTTTATTATTTTTATTTTGACTTCTTGTCCTTTTAGATATTCGATTAGAAGATGAGACACCTTCTTTCCTAAGAGTTCTTTCTTTTTTATTTTGTTTAGAAACTAATTCAGAAACTGTAGGTTCATCAGTGGATTTCTTATTATTAGAATTGTTACCTTTGACTTCCAATAATTCTCGTGGTTTATATCGACGTGCCAAAGTTTCTTTACCGTCTTCGATAATATAACTCAATCCTTTCATAGATTTTACTTTATATATTTTTGTCGACCATCGTTGAGATTCTTTATCAAACGTTTTAGTTTTAATTTTAATCCTAACTTTATCACCCGGTTTTATATCTATTTTTTCAAGAAGCTTAGTCAATTTATTCCTTTTCAATAAAATATTTCTGATGGTCTTTGTTAGGTTCATATTATCAGGAGTTGATTTATCAATATTTGCAGAATTTTGTGTACTATTATAATTTTTGACAACAGAATCCAAATAATCAATCCAGTTTACGGTGTCTTTACTTTCTTCTATTTTTTTAAATTTCAATTTTAATGTTCTATTAAATCTTTCTACCATACCCATAGTAGTATGGTCTTCAGTTTCATTTAAAAAATGTTCAATGTTATTGTCTTCTAATAATTTTTTCATAGATTTATTGGTAAATTCAACACCATTGTCAGTCGTCGATACATTCATTTTTGAATCTTTTATTAACTTTTTGAAAGCAGGAATTATTCCTTCAGCAGAATCAATGTTTTTGTTATTTTTATCTTTAACAGTTTTTTATTTTAATGGATATGCATAGGCCTTTCGTGTATTGATATTAATAGCCGTCAATATAACGGAGTAACCTCTATTTTGTTTTTTGAATTCAGGAATAAATGCTAAATCAGCCTGAACATAATTCTTGTTAGGGTCTTTGCCGTAAATAGGAAATAACTCTTTTCTATTGATTTTCTTTTTTTGAGAAAAGGTTTGATTGACTTCAGTTTTTTCTATAGCTTCCTTGACTTGTTTTTGTGTGACTTTATAACCAAGAGATTTTAATTTGGCCGTAAATGGTGATAATTGTTGTGGAATCTGATACCGAAAGTAGTTCTAGTGACGATGAACATCAACCTCAAGTACTTATTAAAAAAACAAAAAAGACAGACAAAGTTTCAAAAACCGAAGAAAAGCCAAACGCGGTCCCTCCGACTTATCATGACGTTTTGAATTTAGACCCTCATTTTCATAAGACATTCAAATAATTGTTTCCGGAATTCTAAATATAGATTTTAATTATTTAATAGCGGTAATATATTTATGCATGTTGTCTCTATTCATTTTATTAAAAAAGAAATATGCATAACCGGATACCATTACATCAAAAGATAAAGCCATAACATCAGCAAATGGAGTATTATCGTCATCTATTGGTTGAACGACAAAACAATGTACTTCATCTCCTTTTTTTGTTGTAAGTGTAAGGTTGTTACTTTCTAAAACTTCAATTTTATTATTTTTACAAAGATTTTTGAATTTTTCATTTCCTTTTTAAAACCATCGTTTTCATCCATTGAACAAATGTCGGGTATGTTATAGTTGTAAAAAAACCCAATCGATTTTTTCATTGTTTCAGGATTTTTTCGTAAACTTCCTTTACGAATACTTGCAATATACGTAGAAAGATGGTTTAAATCAACTTTTTGCATGATTAATTGTTCTTTGTTATTTCGCAGGTGCTCCTCAAAAAAGCGGACGTCCTCCTCCTCGAAGCCCAGAAGCACGGAGTGCACGAGGCTAGCCTCGGCGGGCTTCTTCTCCGGAGATTCGTCGTCGCTGGACGAGTAGTCCACGAGACCCGCGCGTGCCACGCCGTCCACCGAATTTCGATCGGACTCGGTGGCAGAGACGTCGATTTCCGGCAGGGAGAAATCGGAAGGCCATTCAAAGTCGAAAGAAGTGTTCAGAGCTGCCGCGAGGTCGCCCAACCACGAATCGGGTGAACGGGGAGGGGGTGAATTTTCCATGCTCAGAATTGTTACAGAGAACAAACTCAAAGCGCTTTATACCAGGTCGTCGCTATAATAATTCCAATATCGAATAGCAGGGGAGGGTGATATTTTTTAAGGCCACGATACGGATCCGCGTGTCAAGAGGGGAGGAAGCGAGGGAGAAACGGCGAAACGCCATCGTTCGAGGCCGCGATTGGAAGCGAATGGCAGGGGAGGGTGATATTTTAAGGCCACGACACGGATTCGCGTGTCAAGAGGGGAGGAAGCGAGGGAGAAACGGAGACACGCCATCGTTCGAGGCCGCGATTGGAAGCGAATGGCGGGGAGGGTATATTTTTTAAGGCCACGATACGGATCCGCGTGTCAAGAGGGGAGGAAGCGAGGGAGAAACGGCGACACGCCATCGTTCGAGGCCGCGATTGCAAGCGAATGGCAGGGGAGGGTGATGTTTGGCAAGGCCACGATACGGATCTGCGTGTCAAGAGGGTAGGAAGCGAGGGAGAGACGGAGACACGCCATCGTTCGAGGCCTCGATATCGAGCTGCTGGTCAAGGGAGAAACGGCGAAACGCGAGACACGCTGTGCGGGGCCGTGACGAGGCCACCCACTACCACTACCACTACTACTAGTAGGGGTAGCGATACAAATTACAAGCAGCAAAGCATATCGAGTTTTCACGCCAGATTGAGCGAAAGCCCCCGAATCGCACCGGTGCCGATTGCCCGATTTTAAGAAAACGGAATTTTCAACTCAGCCTAGCAACTTTCTTATTTATATAGCGATCTTAAATACGGAGTGCTATGTGTTAAATATTGTGAAGAAATCAAAAAGCTGGTTACTTTCTTATTGGCGGGTTTCCTTATTACTGAGTGATTACTGTACCCACACCGGCGACGAATTGCCATAGGGGTGGTGGATACCCTCTCGACGTTCAGATGTACTGTTAAGGGGGGCAAAATCCTTGTCCGGAATTAGGGCCCCACACAACCCTCCTATATGCCACGTGTCATGTGTTAAACATAGAAAAACAAGGATGCGGTTTGGGTTCTCCAAATCGGCGCGCCAGCGAATGCCATGGACGTCACACAATAAGCATAGCGCGCCAAAGTGTTGCCAAAACACATCCATGGTATGCATGTACTTCCTGTGTAACTTTAACCCAATTAACAGACTATTGGGGATAGGTGAACCAGTATGCATGTTTTTAGACGGTGTTTTTCTGTTACTATTCTCGGTTTATAGACGACGGGTGACCTGCCACGTCATCATAACGCGCAGTGTAATGCAGACACGTGGCAGCCACGTAGGTTGCATTATGTGTTTATGCGGTACGGTATGCCTTCATTATGCGGTTTGCCAATGTGGTTCGAGTGATCATCGAGCAATCAACGGTGAGAGATATCTTTTTTGGATTGGGTGTGTTCATAAACACAAGCCCCGCGTCAAAAAACGTGGCTATACAACTATCATCACACGGGTATTGTTGCATGAACGGTGTCTATTCGTTTAATTACAAGTAGAATGTTTGCTAGTGTTAGTAGTGTTACAATATATATATATATATATCGCAAAAGCCATAAGTCAGCTGGTCGTACAACATATCATAGCGTTACTATTACATTGCAAAGTACGTAAGTTACTACCAGGCAAAAGATCTCGAATTAGTTCATTCCACGCCTTTCAGGCGCCGGAAAGTAATGGTCTACTAATCTATCAGCTCCCAGTATACTCCGTCTTCGTCGTCCATTGCTTCCTGGCACATGAATATTTCGTAAGAACAACGCATACACGCGAAATGTTCGGTATGCTCATTTATCGCAACAAGATGCGAACCAGCATTAAACCATATGCGAACGTTTGCAGGAAGGTCACAATAATCGCATTTCATGACGAGTTTGCCTTGAGGCATTCAAGTAGCTTTTGGGCTGAGCGTGGTCAGTTGTTAGTTGTTAGTGTCAAGCTGGGGTGGCACGATGGTGAGCGTAAGCAGCAAATGAAGGCTAAGTAAGAGGTATTGAGCTTTTATACCTGATCAACTAAGGCAATCGCAACTGATACAGTACTCGTCGAAAGGTGTCGTTTCGTCATTCTGGTACCAACAGACCAATAGGCGTACAACGTCGACTGGAATAACCATTAATCGCGGAGTCATCCACGCTTCACCCCATGCATATTCAGCGCGATCGGGATAGCGTTCCGGCTCTACCAATTCAAAAAACAGATAAAACCGAGTTCGTCGGGTAAAGCGCCACATAGCCCATATCAGATCATGCCTGTGAGGCATCGGCGGGCGGCGGAAAGGGCGGTTTGCCATCGTTCTCAAAGTCCACTGGTGCAAATTGCATTCGGGGCATGGTCGGTGCTCCATCTCATGGCGATTAATGGCATCTACATCGATACTGGCACGATTCCGATGCACACCAAACCTTAACACTGAAGGCATCACGAGTTTGTAGAGGCGCGTCGCTCACTCTCTGGTAGGAGGTGGCAGGGGTGGCACGATGGTGAGCGTAAGCAGCAAATGAAGGCTAAGTAAGATGAATTGAGCTTTTATACCTTAGTCGGAGTCGGAGTCGGACAGCAACTGTGGGACTTCGGTATCCTGCCAGAACTCGCAATCCGCGCCAATCTTGGGCCAACATTTGTCCGCGCCAATCTTATCTTGGCCAATCTTATCTTGGCCAATCTTATCTTGGCCAATCTTGTGATTGTTGGTTTCATCCTATTGGTTTGCGGCATTTACCTTGAGAGGCCCAAGCCCTCCTTGGCAATATTTAAATCGCTTGAGGCCTTTAGGAGGATCATTTTCCATTTCTTCCTGGAAGACACACCGCTTCATCTTTGCATTATCAAGAATGGCGGATACCCATTACGTCCTGTTTGGGATTGTTCTTCCTTACATTCGGAAAATGCGTCAATTGCGTGAGGAATACTTTGTGCAGGCATGGGTCGAAGAACGTTTTTGTGGGCGTTGGAAGAACAAGTTTTGACGTTTTCGGGCATGTTTGGTGATGTTTGGATGCCTGTAACTTTGGCTCACTATTTCTATGAATTACGTGATCTGCTCGAAGTCGATTGGGGGATGTTCGTGATTGGGGAAATTTCTTGCAGATATTCCCTACCTCCAACTTTGAAGCCCCATATTACGACGATGAAGGGTTCCATTGGCAAGGACCTGGCATGTCAAACAACTTCAGATTCCGGCTAGACTACATCGATTTCGACGACTTCAAAAAACGATGGCTTCGTGAATATCATTGGGCCTGGTACAATGGCTTTTACAACGAGCATGCAGATCCTCAATGGATCTACCCGTCGCGGTACGAGTTGTCTATGAGGCCTGCCTGCAGTCGATGCCGACGCGTTGATATGGATCTTACCCGTATTGGCGACGGGTACATCTGCACTGACCTTGTCGACTGTCGGCGGATGACTCGTCTTGATTTGAATTGATGGTCGAATCTCAATCGGTGGCTTTAGCCACCACCCATCTATTCTAGAAAACAATTCTTCTCGATGCGGGCAACAAAAATATCATAAGTCACGTGTATGGTACAAGCAATGGTATAAGAACCCCGATCTTCACATTTTTTATAATCATTGTATGTTACATTATTACATTATTACATTATTACATTATTACATTATTACATTATTCAAGAACTGTGCTTTGAGAACCGCAATCATGGCAACAAGCCCAGGTGTATAAGCGAGCATAAAATATATTGTCATCTCCATCATAGGTAACTTGATTGCGAAATCAGCCGTTGCACCAGGCCATGATCGCTTGCAACGACACGGAAACGAAAGTACACCTTTTAATGCTTCCGGTAACAGATGGTCCTGCAAAGGCAAATGAATGACAGGAGTTATGCGTCAGAAACTCGAGATCACGACGACATTATGACCGCACAGAGGTCACCTATAGAAGTGTAGCTAGCATTACGAAGCACAATCGAGGTCTTACTGACAACACCTTCGACTAGACGTGAAGAATTACAATCGCTGACCGTCTACACGGATGTGCCCGACAAGTGCGAAATCTATATAATATGGGACCCAAGAGAGTGAGAGGTCTTAGTTCTTAGGTCCCATAAGGGAGTGGCGAGCATAGCACAGTTCCAGATGCTGTGATGATATGTGGGCTTCCAAAAGTCGAGATTATTCAAAGCGAAGGCGTGCCGCTGCAGCCTATCTTCAAACTTAGAGATTTCGCATTTTGAAGATAGGCTGCAGCGGCACGCGTTCGCTTTGAACAATCTCGACTTTTGGAAGCCCACATATAATCACAGCATCTGGAACTGTGCTATGCTCGCCACTCCCTTATGGGACCTAAGAACTAAGACCTCTCACTCTCTTAGGTCCCATATTATATAGATTTCGCACTTGTCGGGCACATCCGTGTAGACGGTCAACGATTGTAATTCTTCACGTCTAGTCGAAGGTGTTGTCAGTAAGACCTCGATTGTGCTTCGTAATGCTAGCTACACTTCTATAGGTGACCTCTGTGCCGCATCTGAAAAGGAGAAAGTGGCCGTGGGCTGTCATCAGACGGGTGGCTCTCAGAATGGTAGGAGGTGGCCGGGGTGGCACGATGGTGAGCGAAAGCAAGAAATGAAGGCTGTGTAAGAGGTATTGAGCTTTATGTATACCTTAGTCGGAGTCGGAGGACAGCAACTCTGGGATTTCGGTATCATCGGTATCCTGCCAGAACTCGCAACTCGCGCGGTCGACACATATGTATCGATGTGGGTAAGTCACTCGCATAACAAGTGAATCTGACCTTCCGCAATCAGCGCAACAGGGCCGGTCGTATTCACGATCATAGACGAATTCGTTACCATCAGCGTCATAGTCAAGGAGGTTGCGAAACCAACCGTTGCACCAGGCCCAATGGTGATCATATAACCATCGTCGGTGGAGTTCGTTAAAACTGCGATACAAATTCATACCGGAAATCCAGCTAGTCCGATTAAAGTAGGACGCCTCATTGACTCTCAAGCCGCCGACGTCGTCGTTCACAATTCTCCGAGGATGAAAAAAAAAACCGCGCAAGTGTCACAGGAAACACAATGATTTCTGAGGTAAATGTGCCAGGGATATCGGGGCATGTAATGCGTACTCGTGTTTCAAGGGCCCACAGAAATCGTTCTTCTACCCATGCGTGCAAAAAGCATTCCTCGCGGGAACGGCGTCTTTCCCGGATGGCGGGAAGCACAAAACGGAAAAGGACAATGTAGTAGTCTGGCATCTGGGTGTGTCGCTCACTGGTAGGAGGTGGGGTCTATCGTGAGCGAAAGCGAGAAATGAATGCTGATGAAGATATAGGCAGGCTTTATAATGCGTGACATTTTACAAACCAACGTAAGACATGTTACATAAAAAGTACAAATCTCACCCTACTATTGTCAAAAGGTCATCTCACAATGACACAACCTCGTTGCATATCGAAGTCTATGTGTTATTCTTATTGTTATTATTCTACGTGTGCCTCTTCAAAGTAGCCAATGCACCGCGATGTGTGTGCGAGGAGCTTGGTGTCATCATCTGCGGGCACACAGAATTCACAGGTGGATAAGAATTTGTGGCCAGGATGATAGCAAGGCAATCCTGCTCAAGAAAGACATATACCTGGCCATCATTCGAGATCGAGATAATCGAGCATATGCTTAGGATATGGCGGCCAAAGCGTGCTTAACATATGGCGGCCAAAGCGTGTCAGACGAAACCAAGGACGGATTGGTTCTAACTCCAAGGCTCGACGCCACACGGGGTCGTGCCTCTCATCAAAATGTTTATGCCACATAGGCCTGTTATACTTCCTCATACACTCTGGGCATTCGCCGTTTTTGATTCTAGCAATTGCATCGCTATGTGCTTGCCTTCTCCTATCGTGCCTCGCACGGATGAAAGGCAGAACAATATCAAACAATACACGTTTCGGATCAACCGTCAGTTTCATTCGCTGTGCGTCCATGTTCTTGAAATGTTGGTAGGAGGTGGGTGGATGGTGAGCGTAAGCAAAAAATGAATAGGGATGCCGTGAAAGCAGGTTTTATATGACCATGAAAACATGTGTTGTGTTGTATCATCCATGCGATAGGTGTTCCCAAGGATTCCTTGGCCGTCCGAAACACATACCTGGCCATCCATCTTTACTGGCTTCTATGGTGTCATCATTTGCGGGCACACAGAATTCACAGGTGGATAAGAATTTGTGGCTAGGATGATAGCAAGGCATCCTGCTCAAGAAAGAAAGAAACAAAGAAACAAAGAAACATATACCTGGTCATCAATCGAGATTGTCGGGGTGAAAATTCGGGTGACTCTGCAGTTTTAACAGATGGCGGCCAAGGCGTGTCAGACGAAAACGGGGACGGATTGGTTCTAACTCCAAGGCTCGACGCCACACGGGGTCGTGCCTCTCATCAAAATGTTTATGCCATAAATCGTTCCTCCGATTCTTGTCCTCCCAAAGGTCAAAATACTTCCTCATACACTCTGGGCATTCGCCGTTTCTCATTCTAGCAACTGAATCCCTTTGCGCTTGCCTTCTCCTATCGTACCTCGCACGGATGAAGGGCAGAACAATAAAAAATAAAACATGTTTCGGATCGACCGTCAGGTTGATTCGCTGAGCGTCCATGTTCTTGGAATGTTGGTAGGAGGTGGGTGGATGGTGAGCGCAAGCAAAAAATGAGCAGGGATGCCGTGAAAGCAAGTTTTATATGACCATGCAGACATGTGGTGTTTGTTCCATCCATGTGATACGCGTTCCCAAGGATTCCTTGGGCGTCCGAACAATCTGAGTGCAAGGAAAATGAACTAGGTAAAATGAGTGCAAGGAAATCAAACGTGGTAATACCACGATAGTTCAACATTAGATATTCACAATATATACTATTGTTTTACAACTTCTATATACAAGTTCATCGGACTGATCGAGTTATTCACACATCTGGTCGTCATCATCGGACAAGGACGACAAAGAGGCTTCCTCGTCCGAACTCTCACCCTCTTCAGCCTCCGCGTTCTCTTTATGGCTACTGCCCCACGGTACTTGGGATAGTACCGAAACGCCGGATTTTTTTTCGATGCCCTCCTTTGATATGTGGATGCTACCCTTTATATATTGTTGCCTTAGGAACCCAAACTGAGTTGCCTTATGCGCCATTGGTCAATATATCACGTGTAGCGTTCCCAATGGATGCAGATTGCCACATGGGTAGTACTTTTTGATACATGGTGGTTCTCACTTGCCGTTCAAAAAGATGGCGCTCCTTTCGATTTTTTTGAAGCGGATTTGGGAACCAAACCAGCTCGGCAATGAATCAGATTGAAGATATATGTCATAGACAATGGTACATGCGGCCATGGGCCGGTTGGCATAATGACATTCGTTGTATATACGTGCGAATGATCCACCGCCCTACATGTATGTAACGACCTACCTAGCTATCTAGCTAATCGGCGGGCACACCGCATAGTACACCATCGATCATCCTTACGGATGCCCTCCAATCATATATCGCATGCTTTTCGTTACACACCACATCCTGGACTATGAAATGCATCCAACGCACCACGAACAATGCCCGAGGTACACATTTTAAAACGAGAGAGGCGTTAGGGCATGGCGCACATAACATTAGTACGTGTGCATAACTAGTATGCGAGCGATCGTCCCTATGGGTGACCTAGCGTCGTATATCGCTCTAGCGTGTTTCGTAATGCTATTATAGACTACGACAAACATCAAACGTATCGGAAGCGATGTCCTAGGTGCATGTTTGAGGTTCGGAGGGTGTCAGAGCCTAGCAGACAGAGCAACATCAACACTACGCGTACACAACTAGTATGCGAGCGAGCGTCCCTACGGGTGACCTGACATCATATATCGCTTTGACGTGTTTCACAATGATATTATAGACTACGACAAACATCAAACGCATCGGAAGTGATGCCCTAGATTCATGTTTGAGGTCCGGAGGGTACCAGAGCCTAGCAAACAGAGCATTAGTACGCATACACAACTAGTATACGAGCGATCGTCCGTATGGGTGACCAAGCGTCGTATATCGCTTTGATGTGTTTCATAATGATATTATAGACTACGACAACCATCAAACGCATGGGAAGCGATGTCCTAGGTGCATATTTGAGGTTCGGGGGGCGCCAGAGCCTAGCAGACAAAGCATTAGTACGCATACATAACTAGTATGCGAGCGATCGCCCATATGGGTGACCAAGCGTCGTGTATCGTTCTGATGCGTTTCATAGTGATATTATAGACTACGACAAACATCAAACGCATGGGAAGCGATGTCCTAGGTGCATGTTTGAGGTTCGGAGGGTGCCAGAGCCTAGCAGACACATCATTAGTACGCGTACACAACTAGTATGCGAGCGATCGTCCCTATGGGTGACCTAGCGTCGTGTATCGCTTTGATGTGTTTCGTAATGATATTATAGACTACGACGAGCATTGCACGCATCAGGAGCGATACCCTAGGTGTATCTGTGAGGTTCGGAGGGTGCCAGGGACTGGTTGATTGTGTACTGCGGTACGTACGCATAGCGAACATTCGCATTATGTGGACATGTTCCGCATGCCGAGTGTTACAACACTCCACTCTTCAGCGCGGACAAGAAGGAAGTCCCCCACTGAAATTTCAATCCTCTTACAACCTTCTTCATCATTTAGATCGGGGACGCTTACATCACACGTAATCACCGGCCACTTCGTCTGAGGGGGGAGACGCATTCTGCTTCACTGCGCAACGGGGCAACGCGAAGAGCAGAGGAGTTCATCATAACGTTCCTCTCACACCGACAGTCGAGTGAGAATGCATGATTTGTTGCATGTACAACGTTCACCTGACTTCATGACAAGACTGTCTTAGACTCTCATTTTGAACTGTCAGATCAGAAATCGAGTAATCTGAGCCATCACATTTTTTATTTTACCACCATTGCTTTTTTTGATGGTGTATGTGCATTACTAATACCAAGTACACGTTGCTTCTGTGGGCCATCAGGCAAATCGATGACATGCATAAGTTGGTCGACACTAATAATCCATGTGCGACATCGTGGAAAATCCCCATTCGGTACATCGATGATGCAGAAGGAGCGTATCGCCCTCGACCACTGGACGAATTTCACGCCCAGGCTATTGCCGAAATGATGTACTGGAACCCACACACCGGTTCGGGATCTCCAGCCCTGATTGCTGTCCAGGAGGATCAGGTCGATGCAACAAGCACCAACCCAGAGGCATTCGTTTGGGCGGACATTGGGAAAGGCAGATACAGGTAAGACCCATTGCGTTGATGGATGCATGCATATGTGTTCCAACTTACACTTTATTTGTTATTCAACAGATTCACCTGCTTTGGACATCAGCATTTGCTGGAGGCAAAGCGTCGCTGCGTCAAGGCGGATGAACGAAGCAAAGCACGCAAACCACGAAAATCGAACGGACGCGTTTCAGTTCATCGAATGTCGTCTCTTCATGAACTTGAGCGCCATCGAAATGAATCAGGTGTGTCTCACTCATGCCAGTTTTCTCAGGTGCTTCTCAGGGCTTACATACTCAAGTGTTTAGGGAGGGTTTACGGTCGGCCAGCTTCTCAGCTATAGTCATGATCCGTGCAATTCGTTTGCGCACGCAACTTGGGAATGAGCAGAAGAACATTGACGCCTACATGAAGCACCGCAACACCACGGAGATCATTCTTGGCATGCGAAAACACGTGGAGAAACTGATGGCCGAACCCAACGAGAGAGACGTTGCAATGAAGAGGTTTGAGAACGTGAAATTCAGTCGGGTGCCGCCGAAGCAGAACTTGAATCCCGAATTCGAAACGGCGCTGAAGACGCAGGTGTTCAATCACCAGAAGCTGAATGCAGACAAGAAGAACGTGCATTGGACTGCTTGGGCTATCTCGGTGCAATCGCACAACTTGTTCAAACAACTTCAGAGAGGTGCTGCCATTTTTTTTGAGAATCCCGTCTCAACATTATTCTTATTTGCTCTTAGGTGTTTTTGCAGTAGCTAACTGACGATTTGGTATTTCATGTTTTCGCTTTCAGTGATGAAGGCCCACAATGAAGGGGCGCTAGAGGGAGTTGACCCGGACGATGAAGACGCCACGGAGACGACCTTGGCCACGGTTGGGTCATCTCGCAATAAGCCCAAACGTAAACGTTCAAGTGGTATGTCGACCGGCACAACTGACCTCAACGCACCAACGACCAAGCAGCCTAAATGGGACCCCACATCCGGAAAGCCGATCGTCTACCATGATCTGCCGAAGGGGTTCTATGATACATGGCCCCCCTTGACCGAAGGACACTTACATGAGATCACTAAGCTCGTCGACGAAGCCGTCATCGAACAGAAGTACACGGTCAAAGATATGATCAACCGTATCGCCGAGATCAAGACTCTCAACAATGTTCGAGAGAACCTAATGCTGCTTGCCTCAGATGCTCATAAACGATTCAACATAACACACTCCTTGGAATCGACACCGGCCTACCGGCAACTGAGCTTTCTAAAGAAAAACCGGCATTCTATGCAGAACTTTCTGCAATCACAACCGGGAGGGTACGAAAACAACATATACGACATAAATGCACCCTGCTTCATTCCTTACCTAGATGAAGATGGGTATTCCATACCTAAGGAAAGGAAACCAGTGGATGCTGTCGTGGATCCCGATGCTCCCGAGTCGAAGTTCTGGGATCGTAAGATGACCTACGGTGAGCTGGATGGCGAGATCAATACGCTGCAAAAGAAGCTTGACAGCTTTACGTTTCCCAACCCAGAACACGACTGGGGGAAGTTTTGCGAGATTTTCCCAGGGGCTGGGGATGAGAGAGAAATACGTACATTACTGAAGGTAATTTACCTAAGTTGCGCCCTCTGATCGTCCTTCACTATATTCAATACGTGTTCAATTAACAACGGGGTTTGTTTACAACTGTACCAGGCGGGAGTGGTGCCCCCGAAGGTCTCCTGCAAGAACGAGCAGGAGAACCGGAAATTTCAATTTGAATCACGGCCTGCAAAAGAAAAACAGCGTTACGAGGCGAAGATAGAGAAACTGATCAAAGAAATTCCGAAGGATATAAAGTTCTACTGGAATAATATCGAGAGCGCTCTGTTGCTGAAAATCGGATCGACGACAGCATCGACTGCGGAAAATCTCCTAAAGAATCTTCCAGGTGCGTATCTCGGTTTTATATTCCATTTGTGCACCGTAGCTATGTAATTACTAATCGTTTACATTGCACACAGGTGTGAGTTATCGAATATTGTCAAACGTTCCTGAGGGCCAGCAAGTCGACGATGATGACTACTTCTACACTCACAAGATTCCGCAACTGGTTTTCAAGAAGGACTTTCTTCTGGAGCCCGCATCACCTGAGTCCTTCACGACTCTTCCCAGGCTTCCATTAACCGGTTTCATTATGGATTGCGAATATGCTCTGGACTCGAACAAGAGATGGATCCCGAAACCTCTCTTAGCAGGAGAGTTCAAGCAATTCCTACACAACTTCAACAATTTGACCACGTGTGATGATTGGGTATCATTTGCCCCCTTTTCCCGTCAGCGACGCACCTGCTTCTACTTCTACCATAGTCATGCCATCCAAGCGGCAGTCTGTTTTCACATACATCGACCAGTTTGCCAAAAATCACGGGGAGTCTTACCCATGCAGCAGTACAGTTCTTCTTCCGCCGGGTATGACTATCCAAAAGTTGTGGGAGAACTACAATACACAATGCGTCGACGGCGAAGGCATGGAATGCTCACTCAGCCTTTTTGTCGTGTGTTCAGAGAGGAGCTTAGCTCTTGGGTCAAGTTCCGTCGGATGAATTGATGCTATATAGCGACAGCATATAGCTTTGTCATTGAGCAAATTGACTTATCGTTGGAACACCGTTAAATGTGATTGTATTCGAACATATTTTGAATGAAATTATTATCGACGTTTCACATTTCCAATGTTGTGACATGCTATGTTTGTGACATGCGGGCCTTCGATCCGACCCACCTGAAAGAGGTCATTTGATAGGCCAACTGAAATCACGACGGCCACACGACTGAGATATTTAAGCACCTACCTTGTCCTCACAACTCACTTTTCAGCTTGGCACTTTACTTTCTTCACCTGCCACCTCATCCAACCATGCCATCCAAGCGAGAATGTATTGTTGCCTATGTTCTTGGCATGTATGCAACATGCCCTACTGCCCCCAGAATGAGAATGAGGAATTTGGACTATCTTCCTCATGGTATGACTGTTCGAATGTTGTGGAGGAACTACAATGAATGTTATATGTGCAGGAATGCGGAAGGCAACAAATGCACGTTGGGGTATTTTCGATGTGTGTTTCGAAACGACCTTGCCCTTCGGTTCAAGTTCCGACAGGTTGTTGGATGAGCATGTATACTCCGACGAGCAAGGCGTCGCTCACATAGGAACCCCAGTGACAATGCCGGTTCCCACGGACTATATTCCCGAGTTGATCGGCGCCGATGCCTCTCCCGAGAATGATGATGATGGAAAGTGGTGCAACTGCCGTTAGGAAACAGATACGCTTGTGTACAGTCTTTATTTTATATTTGCAAGTTCACATTAGATACTTACACTAATGTATTATTCTGCTAGCTTAATACACCAACACTTACCCTTATTTATGTGCTCCTAGATATCCTAGACAATTATTTGGTGTATATAGATTAAATTTGTATGATGATATAGATTTGTGTATCATATGCTAGTACCCATCTCAGTTGCAACTTGTTTTCTGGGAATTTAAGCATCCGAATATGCACATCCATAAACGTGTACCGTGCATGCTGACCTAAATTGCACATGGATGTGCCAATATTTGCATACGGGAATCGGCGACTAAGTGATCCCGCA
>LGRX02009371.1:0-12116 GCA_001247695.2 Cymbomonas tetramitiformis | reverse complement strand
CGACAACAACCGCGCTCTGGCATGGAGGTGGCCACTAAGTCAGCCATCCTGAAGATAGTCAAGGTGCAAAGAGATGGAGTGGTAGTGTTGGAGGACAGCACGAAGCTGCGGGAGAAGAGCACAGTGCAAAATATTGCGCCATGTCACTTACAAGTGAAAGACCAGTACGACTGCAGTGCAGCCATTCCCAGCAAGCATCTCGCGTGTGAGGTGTGTATGCGGACAGATGGGGAGGCAGCCATGTTGCTGTGTGACACCTGTAACCGTGGTTATCACACGTGGTGTCTGAATCCGGCGCTGGATGGAGTACCTGAAGGGGACTGGCAATGTCCCAAGTGCTTAGGTGGGACTGTGGTGGCAGCTGCCGCCGAGGTGAGCGCGTCAATCGTTGACAAGATGGCGGCCATGGAGCTGCAGTTGAGAGAGAAGCTGGGATCAGATGTGGTATTGTTGCCTGCAGACGTGGGTCCGCATCGTGCAGTGAGGCCGGGACGTGAAGACCCATGGCAGGCGCTGACCTCGCGGCAGATGCTCAGAAAAGAAGGGAGCATGGGGGATCTTCCTGACAGCGAGTGGCCTGGGGAAACCAGGGGGAGCTCAGCAGGGTGATCACAGAAGTGATGCCAGGATTCTGGCATGAGGGCCATCGTACCATCTTGAGCAGGAAGTGTGCAGAGCAGCACACTCGCGCGAGAAGTCTCCGCAAGACGTCCACGGTGCAGGCCATGAGCCCCGAGGAAGTGCAGAAGAGAGGAGATGTCACACAACTGAGCAGAGCTCAGGTGAAGATTGCCAGTCAACTGGATTGGGGCTTAGAGTTGGTGATGACAGTTCCTCAGGAGGTCAGACGTTTGGCGCACGAGGTGACTTGGGAGAAGATCACACAGGTATGGGATCCTTGGGCTGGCACAGGTGTCATTGGCAAGGTTATGTCACTGGAGTGGCCTCATCTGAAGGTTATGAATAATGATTGGAATCCGCAGTTGAAGTGGCACGAAGCCCTTAACGCTTTACAACCGGGCAATTATCGAGCCTGGAAGGAGAAGTATGGGGTGTGTGACGCAGTGGTAACTTCACCCTGGTTCGCAGTGCTGGATATTGCGTTGCCGTTGGCAGTACTGGCCAGCCGAGTGGTGGCTTGCATTCATGTGCCATCGCACTACATGACAGATATGACAGAAAGCAGGGCACAATACTTTCGTAAGCTGTGTCACGCTGGACGTTTACATGTGATTGGACATTTAGAGCATGGACCTATTGGCAGAAGATGCATGTGGGTCATGGTGTTTCGCAACCCTTTGACAAGAGCCAGGATGTTGCGAGGAGGAGAGGCTTCTGGAGTGGGTATGTTTACCTTCAGCATGGGCAAGTTCGCAATGGATGGCGTTACGACAGAAGATGCTGAGCAAGCTCTTGTCCAATGTCTGTGCTACCAGTGGCAGCTACAGATGGGGGATGTTGAGAAAAAGAGCTTGCACAAGTGGTGAGAAGAGATAAAGAGATATCAAAAATTTTGAGATTTTGTATAGTTACAGTAGCAAGATAACTGTGCAGTCATATAAGGAAACATATGCAAAGTCGAGCTAGTGTTGTATAGGCACTGACAATAAGTAAGACTGTCTAGTAGTAGGGCTAGAGGGTTGTGCTTTGTGTGGACGCTTCGTGCATAAGTTCGCGACAGCTGTCACAAACCACGGCTTATCGTGTACCTCAGCCGGGTTGTGACACTTGCTGTAGCAGTCTCTGTGACGAACGTATGACACGCGCAGTACGATACGCGCGAGGAGTTATGACAGTGACGAGATACGGAAATACGGATGGGTGTTACACTTGTTTGGAGATAGCGAGAATAAAATGGGCGGCGTAGCAGGGTGAGCCAGACGCTCATTTTTGTTTTGCCTTCGTAACAGTGATTCCGAGAATAGCCAGGACTCGCTTAAGACCGCGAAAACAGCAGTGTTATGAGATAATTAGTAAGATACAGTATTCTTCTGCTTGTAAAGATATACATTTGTGGACTTGTCCTTGTGCGACTGCGTCAGAACTGTAATCAACAGTCTTTTTCTGTTGAGAAAAAGAGCTTGCACAAGTGGTGAGAAGAGATAAAGAGATATCAAAAATTTTGAGATTTTGTATAGTTACAGTAGCAAGATAACTGTGCAGTCATATAAGGAAACATATGCAAAGTCGAGCTAGTGTTGTATAGGCACTGACAATAAGTAAGACTGTCTAGTAGTAGGGCTAGAGGGTTGTGCTTTGTGTGGACGCTTCGTGCATAAGTTCGCGACACGATATGCGTTTATGCGGTACGGTATGCCTTCATTATGCGGTTTGCTATTGTGGTTCGAGTGATCATCGAGCAATCGACGGAGAGAGATATCTTTTTGGATTGGGTGTGTTCATAAACACAAGCCCCGCGTCAAAAAACGCGGCTATACAACTATCATCACACGGGTAGTGTTGCATGAACGGTGTCTATTCGTTTAATTACAAGTAGAATGTTTGCTAGTGTTAGTAGTGTTACAATATATATATGTCGCAAAAGCCATAAGTCAGCAACCAATGCTTGGTCGTACAGCATATCATAGCGTTACTATTACATTGCAAAGTACGTAAGTTACTACCAGGCAAGAGATCTCGAATTAGTTCATTCCACGCCTTTCAGGCGCCGGAAAGTAATGGTCTACTAATCTATCAGCTCCCAATATACTCCGTCTTCGTCGTAGGTTGCGATATGCGTTTATGCGGTACGGTATGCCTTCATTATGCGGTTTGCTATTGTGGTTCGAGTGATCATCGAGCAATCGACGGAGAGAGATATCTTTTTGGATTGGGTGTGTTCATAAACACAAGCCCCGCGTCAAAAAACGCGGCTATACAACTATCATCACACGGGTAGTGTTGCATGAACGGTGTCTATTCGTTTAATTACAAGTAGAATGTTTGCTAGTGTTAGTAGTGTTACAATATATATATGTCGCAAAAGCCATAAGTCAGCAACCAATGCTTGGTCGTACAACATATCATAGCGTTACTATTACATTGCAAAGTACGTAAGTTACTACCAGGCAAGAGATCTCGAATTAGTTCATTCCACGCCTTTCAGGCGCCGGAAAGTAATGGTCTACTAATCTATCAGCTCCCAATATACTCCGTCTTCGTCGTAGGTTGCGATATGCGTTTATGCGGTACGGTATGCCTTCATTATGCGGTTTGCTATTGTGGTTCGAGTGATCATCGAGCAATCGACGGAGAGAGATATCTTTTTGGATTGGGTGTGTTCATAAACACAAGCCCCGCGTAAAAAACGCGGCTATACAACTATCATCACACGGGTAGTGTTGCATGAACGGTGTCTATTCGTTTAATTACAAGTAGAATGTTTGCTAGTGTTAGTAGTGTTACAATATATATATGTCGCAAAAGCCATAAGTCAGCAACCAATGCTTGGTCGTACAGCATATCATAGCGTTACTATTACATTGCAAAGTACGTAAGTTACTACCAGGCAAGAGATCTCGAATTAGTTCATTCCACGCCTTTCAGGCGCCGGAAAGTAATGGTCTACTAATCTATCAGCTCCCAGTATACTCCGTCTTCGTCGTAGGTTGCGATATGCGTTTATGCGGTATGGTATGCCTTCATTATGCGGTTTGCTATTGTGGTTCGAGTGATCATCGAGCAATCGACGGAGAGAGATGTCTGTTTGGATTGGGTGTGTTCATAAACACAAGCCCCGCGTCAAAAAAACGCGGCTATACAACTATCATCACACGGGTATTGTTGCATGAACGGTGTCTATTCGTTTAATTACAAGTAGAATGTTTGCAAGTGTTAGTAGTGTTACAATATATATATGTCGCAAAAGCCATAAGTCAGCAACCAATGCTTGGTCGTACAACATATCATAGCGTTACTATTACATTGCAAAGTACGTAAGTTACTACCCGGCAAGAGATCTCGAATTAGTTCATTCCACGCCTTTCAGGCGCCGGAAAGTAATGGTCTACTAATCTATCAGCTCCCAATATACTCCGTCTTCGTCGTAGGTTGCGATATGCGTTTATGCGGTACGGTATGCCTTCATTATGCGGTTTGCTAAAATTGTGGTTCGAGTGATCATCGAGCAATCGACGGAGAGAGATATCTTTTTGGATTGGGTGTGTTCATAAACACAAGCCCCGCGTCAAAAAACGCGGCTATACAACTATCATCACACGGGTAGTGTTGCATGAACGGTGTCTATTCGTTTAATTACAAGTAGAATGTTTGCTAGTGTTAGTAGTGTTACAATATATATATGTCGCAAAAGCCATAAGTCAGCAACCAATGCTTGGTCGTACAACATATCATAGCGTTACTATTACATTGCAAAGTACGTAAGTTAATACCAGGCAAGAGATCTCGAATTAGTTCATTCCACGCCTTTCAGGCGCCGGAAAGTAACGGTCTACTAATCTATCAGCTCCCAATATACTCCGTCTTCGTCGTAGGTTGCGATATGCGTTTATGCGGTACGGTATGCCTTCATTATGCGGTTTGCTATTGTGGTTCGAGTGATCATCGAGCAATCGACGGAGAGAGATATCTTTTTGGATTGGGTGTGTTCATAAACACAAGCCCCGCGTAAAAAAACGCGGCTATACAACTATCATCACACGGGTAGTGTTGCATGAACGGTGTCTATTCGTTTAATTAAAAGTAGAATGTTTGCTAGTGTTAGTAGTGTTACAATATATATATGTCGCAAAAGCCATAAGTCAGCAACCAATGCTTGGTCGTACAGCATATCATAGCGTTACTATTACATTGCAAAGTACGTAAGTTACTACCAGGCAAGAGATCTCGAATTAGTTCATTTCACGCCTTTCAGGCGCCGGAAAGTAATGGTCTACTAATCTATCAGCTCCCAATATACTCCGTCTTCGTCGTAGGTTGCGATATGCGTTTATGCGGTACGGTATGCCTTCATTATGCGGTTTGCTATTGTGGTTCGAGTGATCATCGAGCAATCGACGGAGAGCGAGATATCTTTTTGGATTGGGTGTGTTCATAAACACAAGCCCCGCGTCAAAAAACGCGGCTATACAACTATCATCACACGGGTAGTGTTGCATGAACGGTGTCTATTCGTTTAATTACAAGTAGAATGTTTGCTAGTGTTAGTAGTGTTACAATATATATATGTCGCAAAAGCCATAAGTCAGCAACCAATGCTTGGTCGTACAACATATCATAGCGTTACTATTACATTGCAAAGTACGTTAGTTAATACCAGGCAAGAGATCTCGAATTAGTTCATTCCACGCCTTTCAGGCGCCGGAAAGTAACGGTCTACTAATCTATCAGCTCCCAATATACTCCGTCTTCGTCGTAGGTTGCGATATGCGTTTATGCGGTACGGTATGCCTTCATTATGCGGTTTGCTATTGTGGTTCGAGTGATCATCGAGCAATCGACGGAGAGAGATATCTTTTTGGATTGGGTGTGTTCATAAACACAAGCCCCGCGTAAAAAACGCGGCTATACAACTATCATCACACGGGTAGTGTTGCATGAACGGTGTCTATTCGTTTAATTACAAGTAGAATGTTTGCTAGTGTTAGTAGTGTTACAATATATATATGTCGCAAAAGCCATAAGTCAGCAACCAATGCTTGGTCGTACAGCATATCATAGCGTTACTATTACATTGCAAAGTACGTAAGTTACTACCAGGCAAGAGATCTCGAATTAGTTCATTCCACGCCTTTCAGGCGCCGGAAAGTAATGGTCTACTAATCTATCAGCTCCCAATATACTCCGTCTTCGTCGTAGGTTGCGATATGCGTTTATGCGGTACGGTATGCCTTCATTATGCGGTTTGCTATTGTGGTTCGAGTGATCATCGAGCAATCGACGCAGAGAGATATCTTTTTGGATTGGGTGTGTTCATAAACACAAGCCCCGCGTCAAAAAACGCGGCTATACAACTATCATTACACGGGTAGTGTTGCATGAACGGTGTCTATTCGTTTAATTACAAGTAGAATGTTTGCTAGTGTTAGTAGTGTTACAATATATATATGTCGCAAAAGCCATAAGTCAGCAACCAATGCTTGGTCGTACAGCATATCATAGCGTTACTATTACATTGCAAAGTACGTAAGTTACTACCAGGCAAGAGATCTCGAATTAGTTCATTCCACGCCTTTCAGGCGCCGGAAAGTAATGGTCTACTAATCTATCAGCTCCCAATATACTCCGTCTTCGTCGTAGGTTGCGATATGCGTTTATGCGGTACGGTATGCCTTCATTATGCGGTTTGCTATTGTGGTTCGAGTGATCATCGAGCAATCGACGCAGAGAGATATCTTTTTGGATTGGGTGTGTTCATAAACACAAGCCCCGCGTCAAAAAACGCGGCTATACAACTATCATTACACGGGTATTGTTGCATGAAAGGTGTCTATTCGTTTAATTACAAGTAGAATGTTTGCTAGTGTTAGTAGTGTTACAATATATATATGTCGCAAAAGCCATAAGTCAGCAACCAATGCTTGGTCGTACAACATATCATAGCGTTACTATTACATTGCAAAGTACGTAAGTTACTACCAGGCAAGAGATCTCGAATTAGTTCATTCCACGCCTTTCAGGCGCCGGAAAGTAATGGTCTACTAATCTATCAGCTCCCAATATACTCCGTTTTTGTCGTCCATTGCTTCCTGGCACATGAATATTTCGTAAGAACAACGCATACACGCGAAATGTACGGTATGCTCATTTATCGCAACAAGATGCGAACCAGCATTAAACCATATGCGAACGTTTGCAGGAAGGTCACAATAATCGCATTTCATGACGAGTTTGCCTTGGGACATTCGCCAGAAAACGAGGAGACACAAACCTTATGGTCGGTCACATATTCGCTATCGTGTGCCTAAGACAAAATGGCTTAATGTATCACTTGATTGGATTACTGATCTGCCTATCACCACTAACGGGCACGACAATATATTTGTGGTAATGTGCCAATTCACTCATAGCTGTCATCTCATTCCATTCAACATGACCTGGACTGCTCAGCACACTGCTTCAATATATATGCAGCATATCTACAAGCTCCATGGTCTTCCGAGGAACATCATTTCAGATCGAGATCCCAGATTTACTTCTTCATTCTGGCAAACACTGTGGAAATCTACTGGTACGAGATTGTCTATGACGTCTTCACACCATCCACAATCGAATGCAAGCAATGAGCGAAGCCATGCCTTCATTGAGGACATCCTCAGGTATTTTTCATTCTGTTTGATGCATGATTCACCAACCTCTGGTTTATAATTGATTAGGAAGTTTTTTTTTCCCTCAGGTGTTGTTGCAATGATACTTCAGCCAATTCGTGGGAGGACAAGTTGCCTCTGGCGGAGTTTACAATTAACAACACAGTTTCTGCTACGACTGGTTACACACCTTTTTATCTCGACTCGATGGCGCAACCACTTTCGCCTCATGATCTGGCAATCACTATTCCGCCAGAAGCTCCTGTTCCAATACATAATGCTATTCGAGATCACTTTGACCAGTACTCGGCTGTTCATGCCAATGCGGTAGACAACATTTCCCGAGCAGCAGAAATCAACCGAGCCAGATTCAATAAGACTCACATGCCCCGGCAATTTGCAATAGGGCAAAAAGTTCTTCTACGGATTGAGTTTATTCAATGGACTGGTTTGACAGAGGCATGCAGACACTTTAAGCCGCCATATATTGGGCCGTTTACCATATCCAAAGTTGTCAGCCATGGACGTGCTTATGAGCTAGATTTCGGGGATCTCGACATTCGTATCCATCCGGTTCAACATGTATCCAGAATAGAGTTATACAATGACTCGATCCAAGCACCTTTGCCTCTGCCGCAGATGATCACCGAAGAAGGGCAACCATTATTTGAGATATCACACATTATCTCAGATAAGACAACTAGAGGTGTCAAGTACTATTTAGTGCGATACGCAGGCTACGGCCCTGGACATGACACCTGGGTCAGAGCCACAGAGCTGACCAATGCAGCAGACATAATAGCTGCCTATGAAGGCTAACAATATATTAAAGCCTATTGCCCTTACTTCTTGTAATATAAACTAATACATGTCGATCATCTATATACCCTACTCTTAATGTTCTATCATTAATTGTATCAAGAGCAGGAAATTGATCCTTCCTTGCTGAGGTTTAGTGAGCCTTGTACCAAATCATACCCTTGCACAGATACGCATACATGTGGGTACCATATCTATGGATAATAAAAAACTGCTATACTGCCTTTGCCAGACCGTGGTTTGTCATTCGGATCTGATGGCCAGTCATTCTGCGCTGCCGGAATGCTGAGGTAGATGGAGTTGTGATCCTAAGTTGTGTTTTGACACACATGACTAAACGAATTCACATTAGTACGTTGTCGAATCCATCTATGAAATGTTCGTTAGAGCGCGCGTACCGGACCGAAAAAAGGAGTTTGGCAGATCGGGTGAAGGATTTAAGGTCCAATATCTCGTTAAGCAGGGCCTTCTCCGCTTGCATTAAAACAAACCTTGGAAAAGAAGGTTCTCCATTCTGCCTATGAACCTCCATAGCAGCTTCAGGAGGGGAGGAAGGGGTGGATGCACTATATAAGGCCGTGGAAACAAGTACCCAATGGGTCGAATCGTCGATCGGCAAGCGCAATATCTCTCCGTAACTTAAACCTCGGAAGATACTCTGAGCGTCACTCTGAAATACGAAACGCGCGTCACTCTGAAATACGAAACGCAAGCAATCAGGGGGGCTACATCCTAAAAACTGTAGGGCTATATGCCTAAGGTGAGGGTTTAAAGTGGACTCAGTTCCCCCCGATATCCTAAAACACCTTGAGGGACGCCTCATCGGTGTAAGAAGACTGACCAGTTCAACAACAAAGACATCAAAGACATATACAAATGTATGCACCCTATATTGTGAGGTCACAACACTTCTAAGAGGGGAGATCTGTCAGGGATATGACCGATGACATATGTGTCATACCTGTCATACCTGTCATACCATGTCATGCCATATCATGTCATATGTCATAATGACATACAGTCGTCGAGTATTGTCAGTACGGTCGACTATGACATGTACAGTCATGTCTATCATCCACCTAAGGTGAGTGACATCTGTCATCGAGAGGCCAAGTATATGGCATCGAGATGGCGAAGCAAGAGAAGTCTTGAAGAACCGAAGTGTCCTGATAAGATGCGTCTTCGCTTCTAGCATGAAATGAACAGCATGCGAGCATCAAAGGCTATATCGACCAGCCGATGCGTGAAGTTCACCCAGTGCCCTCGGGTTCACAACCCGATGGTGGTAACGCATGAGATGTGTGAGGGCGCTGGAAGTATATGAGGAGCATTGGGCTCAAGCAAGCACTTCTGGTCACCATTCTGGTCTGCACTCATAACCTACCATAATATTACTTTTGGCTGTTACTGTTCAATAGCAGCCGCGTCAACATAGCGTTCGCATAGCGAGCCCAGACAGTGGGTGACGTGGCGATAAATGTACGCGACTGCAGTGGCACTGTTATCGTTGGCGTCTGGCGATCGTGAGATCGAAAATTCGATTGCGTCGCCCGTTGGGATTCGAGCTTTGCTGCTGCTGCTGCTGCTGCTGATTGACTAAGGTAAGGTAAAGTAATTTACTTGGTGCCAAGACGATAAAGGTCAAAGGTAGGTAAGGTAAGGTATTTTACTTCATGCCAAGACGATAAAGGTCAGAGGTAGTAAGGTAAGGTAAGGTAATTCACTTGATGCCAAGACGATAAAGGTCAGAGGTAAGAGCAGAGGTCTCTGGAACCCGAGTCTCCGGACCGAAATAGCGCGATTATTACTTAGGGTTTGTAACGCAGATTGAGCTGGTGCTGGTGACTGGTGGGCGTCCGGAGACGAGCTTCACAATCAGAATCATCGAGTAAAGCAGCCCTCGACTCGAATCGCTGGCGTGGGGTAGCCGCGCGAAGCGCTGGTCGTCTCATCTCTGGCGTGGGGACGAGAGAAAAATGCCCTTCTCGTTCTGTCGTGTGACACATATGATATACCCACATACGATAGACCCTCGCCTGGTCCCATACACGATACAGTACGGACCATCCGCAGTTGATTTCCAGACCGCGAAAGAGGCTCCTTGAATTCTCCTTTCAGCACTTGGCAAGCACAAGTTCGGAGTAGTTCACTTCGACGACTGGCATGCGCTTTTGCGTGCCCTGGGTTGTCTGCCTTACGCTGTTGCTATCGCGGTCAAAACTTGCAGAGGCATGTACCGGTCTCGGTAACGATCCGTGGACGACAGGAAGTTATGTGGAATGTTGTTCACCCTACGAGAGCTGCATCGGAGAGTGGTGGGCGAGCGGTTCGTGGTCATACAGGTATGTCGTAATTCCACTGAGCGCCTCACGGAGGTCACCAGGGCGCATTCTCGTGTGCGTGCACTTAACTCATCGTACCGCTGCCGCCGCTCTTTCTCTGCGATCTTGCAACAGTCGTAGACAAAAACGGTTGCACCAGATATTGGCGCTGCTTCGCACACGAGCGGCGAGTCCCGCGCCAACATGTTGAAGGTATAGTTGGCAGAATTACGTGCGAATTAAAGCGTTTCTGGCACGAACTTGCTTCTGTTGTTCATTTTGGAAGCTCTGAGGCGAGCTTCCATTGGCACATCAGTCCATCGGTGTTGAACTCTACAGGTGCCTACAATGCTGCCCTGGATCTTGCCCTCCTCCTCCCCCTCCTTCTCCGAAAAGCCCTTCGCTTCCGCCTCCGGCTCCCGCTGATGTCGCCTACTTTAAGCGTGGATTTGCCTTGAAGGAAATGGACGAAAGCGACTTGCATGCGCTCCAGGTGTGAACCGGGTATTGAGATGCTACTCGCTGTCATACCAGACAAAGTTGTAGGTGCTCTGTCGCTTGATGTGGCGTCAGACGCCGGTGTGGCTGGTGTGGTGCTCGCTGTGGTACCAGACGCCGGAGTGGCCGGTGTGGTGCTCGCTGTGGTACCAGACGCCGGTGTGGCCGGTGTGGTGCTCGCTGTGGTACCAGGCGCCGGTGTGGCCAGTGTGGTGCTGGCTGTGGTAACCGACGCTGGTGTAGCCGGTGTGGTGCTCGCTGTGGTACCAGACGCTTGTGTGGGTGCTTGCGGCAAAAGTTGGCTCATCAAGTGGCCAATAGAATTACTAGTTTCGGGAACTCTCGTATATCCTCAGAATGGCAAACTTATCTTGTGGCCATTTATATGCATCCGGTGGCCTCTGTTTTCTGGAGCATCTCTTGCCGCCAGCAGTATCCAGATGATGCTTGGGGCATGTGCAGAGGATTGCGAGCTGGGGATATACTTGGGAGGTAACCCCGAGTCACTTGTCCCTCAAGCAGTGGGACGACTCTAACGTGACCTTTATGCCGATGATCTGGGGTTCATCTCAAGCGACTGATAGCCTACGGGAGGTCCCAGAAAATGCTGCGGCCCTCCTCGGCTTCAACGAGCCCAACTTCGATGCGCAGGTCTCGAAACTTCCTCGAATGATGATTGTTGTTTCAGGGCACGAATATGGCAGGAAAGTGTTGGATCGCTGTCCACGCATATTTGATGTCCACAAAGGCTCGGGCCACCTCAATATGAGACGTCTCGGCAAGGCACCTGCGCAGCTGCCTTGAAGTACGCAGTCCCTTGGAATAGTTTGAAAACGACCCCCTGAAAGGGGTGTCACTCAAACCGGCTCACTCTTGTTTTCCAGGTTTTGACGCCGGGGCCTGCTTGCCTGAGGAAAATTGTCTCACAACATTGGGGTCCCTCGAAGGTTCCCTCGAAGGGGAGGCGATGGGGGTGTGTTGCCTTACGGCTGATTTATCGCCCGTGGGAGGGTCCGGGGTCGATGGTTAATTTTGCACCAGGCTGATCTATTACCTGCAGAAGCTGCGGCGTTGTGGCCAAGCCTCGAGGCAGAGGCTGAGGCGAAGAACATCCCTCTCCTTGTCGGGCCAGCTGTGAACAACTCACCTGACGCCCCCTACCAGGTCGGCTGTGAGCTTCTCACCTGACACCCCCTACCAGGTCACCTGTGAA
>LGRX02009370.1:0-25713 GCA_001247695.2 Cymbomonas tetramitiformis | reverse complement strand
GCCGATCCATCGGGCATGTGATGGCTTCCTGAGCTCATACCACATGTATCTGTCATTTAGAATGCTCCGCATCAGCTCATCTCGACCGGGACCGAAAATCTGTAGCGTATTTCATATTACACGAATCTGCGGAAGCCATTTTGGGTTTCACTATGAAATCGATATCTATCGATGCACCGCGATGCATCATGCATATGATGGCTTCCTGAGCTCATAACACATGTATCTGTCACTTAGAATGCTCCGCATCAGCGCATCTCGACCGGAACCGAAAAATCTGTAGGGCATTTCATATTACGCGAAACTGCGGAAGCCATTGTGAGTTTCACTATGAAATCGATATCTATCGATGCACCGCGATGCGTCCTGCATATGATGGCTTCCTGAGCTCATAACACATGTGTATCTATCATTTGCAATGCTCCGCATCAGTGCATCTCGACCGGAACCGAAAATCTGTAGGGTATTTCATATTACGCGAAACTGCGGAATGCATTTTGGGTTTCACTATGAAATCGATATCTATCGATGCACCGCTATGCGTCATGCATATGATGGCTTCCTGAGCTCATAACACATGTATCTATCACTTAGAATGCTCCACATCAGCGCATCTCGACCGGCACCGAAAATTTGTAGGGTATTTCATATTACGCGAAACTGCAGAATGTATTCTGGGTTTCACTATGAAATCGATATCCATCGATGCACCGTGAAGAATCGTGCATATGATGGCTTTCTGAGCTCATAACACATGTATCTATCACTTAGAATGCTCCGCATCAGCTCATCTCGACCGGAACCGAAAATCTGTAGGGTATTTCATATTATGCGAAACTTCGGAAGCGATTCGGAAGCGATTGTGCGTTTTCACTGTAAAATCGATATTTATCGATGCACTGCGATGCGTCATGCATATGATAGCTCCCTGAGCTCATGATACATATATCTGTCATTTTGAATGCTCCGCATCAGCGCATCTCGACCGGAACCGAAAATCTGCAGGGTATTTCATATTACACGAATCTTCGGAAGCCATTTTGGGTTTCACTATAAAATCGATATCTATCAATGCACCGCGATGAATCATGCATATGATGGCTTCCCGAGCTCATAACACATGTGTATCTATCATTTGCAATGCCCCGCATCAGCGCATAACGACCGGAACCGAAAATCCGTAGGGTATTTCATATTACGTGAAACTGCGGAAGCCATTGTGAGTTTCGCCATAAAATCGATATCTATCGATGCACCGCAATGCAGACACTTATATCGATCATTCCAAGGAATGTGAATAAACCTGCTACGGTTTCCCAATAGACAGATTATGGGTTTCCCCATAAAATTGATATCTCGGAACACTACTCAAAAAATAAATACTCTCAGCAGAGTATTAAAGCTGACAAGGAATCATTTATCACTTGTTGAATATTAGTGGAGGTGATATACATGAATATTGTGGTACGAGGAAGCTATGTGCTGAGCTGTGCATATATATATGACGGGGTGTTCAAAATTCTTGAGGTGCTAAATTGGCAGAGAGGCATGGCAAACATATTTCAGTGCAGGTATATTATTACACATTATTACAGGTCTAGTTTACTATGGTGTGCGATGCATGCACGTCTACTCCAAATACAATTATTTGCAGCACAACTCGATCTGTTTACAGTACTAGTCCCCTACTGTATTTTAAAGCATTAACCCTTAAGCCGGTGGTTGGAATTCGAGGGTTTTCTACATGTGTTGTGAGGATGGATTTTTGCGATGTATGCGTAGTCACTAAATGCCCGTTTGCTTTACCAATTATTGCATACCTATATTACCAACTATTTGCGACACCGCATGTCGATATATGTCGAATATATCCACTCTTATATGCGCACATGGTTAGAATGTTTTCGATTTTACAGGCACGATTTAATTTCATCGGCATTGTTGACGACATCTGCTCGACATATTTTTGCACAATTTTGGAATTAAATCATCGACCTTGATGATACGTTCCAAGGATGATTCACTTGCACCGATGTGCGTTCATCTGCCTATCGTTTTCTGTGGATTTATGCAAAAAAAAAAACACTAAAAATACATATATTTCACAATGTTTTCCATACTTAAGGAATGTTTTCCATACTTAAGGGACACGTGTGGTGATTTTTGCGATACTATGGGTCATATTCCATGATGATAGCCACCAATCACTTACATAATGATCGGGACATGGCCCATGATGCAACGCGTGCTTGTAGATGAGCCGTAGGTAAGTATAACGTTGCAGTTTAGGCGCGTTTTGTATGGTTTGCAAGATAAAATTACGCAAAAAACGTACAAATGTGCAACTGATTCGCGACAAATATGCGGGTACGTGCGATATATATTATGCATACGTGCCCCGCACAAGTACGCTACGCTTACACGTATGCACACAACGGTGTATGTGCAAATACCCAGTGCACAAATCATGCAAGGTATGCAACCGCAATTGCCCAAGCAGCATATACTTTGCCATCGCTTCTGGGTCAGATCTGACCCAGATACCGGCTTAAGGGTTAACCGTCGATGCCTACCAACTGCACGTACCAGCTCGCATCCTCGTGCTAGTTGTTTTCTATTACCGATCACTCTCCTCTTGAATTCACTCAGCGAAGGGTTCTTATTCACTATCCGTTGATTGAAAACCGTCAGTGATGGGGCGTCAGATCTACGGGTACGTTTGGAAACAACCTCCCCGTCCCTAAGCTTTTTAATGACTTGTGTATCCCGCTTCTCATGTTTTCTGTTAGCGCCACATAGCCGTACATCCATGGTGCGTCCCGCCGGTTCTGCGGGGGACGTGGGATCGAAAACTCGAGTGCAGGCGCGTTCGTGCAGCAGCTCTCCCCGACCTCGCTGTCTAAACATTGTCGCATGCAATCAGGCACTATGCTAAGCTCTTTGTTGGGCAATCACACCACCGAGGATTTCTGTTAATAAAGTGTTAAAAAGTGTTAATTAAGTGTTAAAAAGTGTTAACGGGTAGGAACTGTTAATAGTGGTGGTATAAATCCCGATGGTAAATAATGATTGGCTTGGGAAAAAGTTAAGGAATTATATAATTCATGTTAACAGAATGTTAACAGAATGTTAATTTAACACAATTTTAACAGAATGTTAACACTTAATCGGAGGGGTGCCGGAGGGAGTTGAAATAGGCCCCCCTCGCGAGATCGTTACACATGTAAGGAATATTAACAGAAAATTAACACTTTTAATAGGAATCATACACGTGGCACTCGGATTAACAGTTTTACCGGATACTAACACTTGGCTGACTGTAAACGGTCATAAATTAACAGATTTGACCGGATCGTCCACGTGTCATGACTATTAACACTAGCACCACTAGATATTAACAGAAATTCCAGAATGTTCCACGTGGCATGTCTATTTACACTAGCACCACTAGCTATTAACAGAAATTCCAGATTGTTCCACGTGGCATGTCTATTAACACTAGCACCACTAGCTATTAACAGAAATTCCAGATTGTTCCACGTGGCATGTCTATTAACACTAGCACAACTAGCTATTAACAGAAATTCCAGATTGTTCCACGTGGCATGCTAAGAGGGACTGCCGATGCTACTAAAAGTACCACTGGAACAGATTCGTTGCATGTGGCAAGCAGGCATTCGCTAGCTACACAGAGCAATTGGACGGAGCTGATGAAGCTGCGCTGGCGTTCGGTGTCCTCCTTCGATTGCTGCGCGGAGCTCATGAGGTAGCTTGCGCTATTGCTTCTTGCAACGTACCGCTTTCATCCCCGGCCATAGGTAAGTGGCGTGTAGAGGTACGCGGTTTCCAGGTGGGCGATGGATAATGACCTTGGTTTCGAGACGGCTTACCGGTAGGAGAAGTGTACGTTTTTCTGCCTCGTTGCACACATACACGCCCCGGCTGTTCATGGTAAGGTCCTCAACAGTGGGGTAGGCGGTCACCATAGCCAGGCGGCACACGGTGTCGTTGGCGGCGGAGTTCTCGGCGGAACGCTTCAGGAAGATCAAGTAGTAAGCCTCCACGGTGCCGTACTCAAAAGCGTCGGCCGCGCATGTACTCAAAGCCACGTTGAAGGAGATACGCGTTTTTGCCCGGGTGTAAACCCGGGATGTGAAGTCCTCATCGCCTCTTCGCATGCGCGAGAATCGAAGGACGTCCATGGCTGCATCCAGGGAAGGGCTTGCATGATCGCTAAAAAGGGATCGGACGCACCCCACCAGTTCCCGGTGCAGACGACCCCCCTCCTCGTTTGCCAACGCAGCGGTTGGTACACCGTCGCGGACGAGATAGTGGCCGGTGTCAAGGAGATGGCACACCTTGGAGGAATCGTCAGCCCGGGTGGTCCCAGAATCATGGTATTCGCCGCCCTTGGCCATGGCCATCTCCGTGAGCATGTCCGGAAGGAAGCGGATCCCTTCGTAGCTCCACGCCATGTCGTCCACCGCCTCTTTCGTGAGATACGCGTTCGCTATGCACGTGTCGATCGCCTTACCTCCGACCGGGGCTGGCACCACCCCCTTGCTGTCGCCCAGGAGACGCTCGACCCAGAGCTCGTTGGTGCTGCTCACCACGCCGGTTTCCTCCTCTTGCTTGCACAAGTGAACGACCGCCATGCGCAGATTCAACGTCAACATGTTCATGGGGCATTGCTGTTCCACAATCACCGCAAAGGCCCACAGCTCTTTCCCGGCCTCCTTCCGGGGCTCCGCACGGGACTGGAGGTCCCCACACAATCCTATTGCAGGCCCTCTCATAAAGTAGAGCACCGCCCGCCGCAAAGTCCACCAAGCCTTGTCCAACTCCGGATTCAAGTTCTTCAGAACATCCATGAACACCATCGGACTGAAAATCAAGATAAAGTTCAGCATGTCCTCCATGGTGTAGTTCCCTGCAACAGCGAGCCTTTTACAGATCTTAGGCAACCGGTGCATCCTCCCCGCGTATGAAATGACACCAACCGGAGATGACCGCGAAGGGTCTGAAAAACCGTGTATCTTTAAGAGGAAGATGGGAAGATAATGAAAGAGAGTCTAGTGTGTGGCATCTCGGACTTTCACCGAGAACCTCCAAAGTAACCGATAGGTTTGGCGCTCTAGAAGTTGAGCTAATGCCACTAGAAACTATCAAACTGAAAAAACTGTAGCCTACATCGTAGGGTTGCGAAGTGAGAACCCATTTTCCCGATAAATTACTCAAACCATACGAATAGAAGCCACATCATTCGTATGGTTTGAGTAATTTATCGGGAAAATGGGTTCTCACTTCGCAACCCTACGATGTAGGCTACAGTTTTTTCAGTTTGATAGTTTCTAGTGGCATTAGCTCAACTTCTAGAGCGCCAAACCTATCGGTTACTTTGGAGGTTCTCGGTGAAAGTCCGAGATGCCACACACTAGACTCTCTTTCACTATCTTCCCATCTTCCTCTTAAAGATACACGGTTTTTCAGACCCTTCGCGGTCAGACACCAACAAACTAACAACAGTGCATACATATGTACCTGGTTGTAGTAGCATTCATCCCTACGGTTAGTAGGTGTGGCCATTCCCTGCCGGTGCACACAAACATGGTTGCACGCGGACCGGGGGAATAAGGTTGGCGCATCTGCCACGCCCGTTCCTACTAAACAAGGCACATGCAAGGTGATGGGTGTCGGTATCCGTGGTTAGATCCGGGTGCTCACCCGCGTATTGCACGAAGTCTTGGTACTCCCGGTGCATGTCATGCGGCGCGGTCAGTCCCTTTCCGTTGGCCTGCAACTGCTTCAGTTGCATGGGTGAGAAATAGCACGTGTTTGGGCAATTGTTCACCTTGTTTCGCAGCATTTTCAGGAACTTCTTGATGACGCCGTAACACATCATGTGCATGAACGGCAGCACGTACCCGTAGATGGGGTCAAAGTAGTCCAGCTGCTCTAACGGCCCGGCTGCATATCGGCCGGTCCGCATCGGATCCACACCATCCTCCGCGGTCAGCCTCACCAGTTCCTTGTGGTCCTCCTTGGTTAACCACACACTCGGATCATTGGCATACAACACCTCCCCTTCGTCCAAGTATGTCTGCGAGATGGGGTTCGCATAGCCCAAGCAGTACATGCCATTTCCGTTAGGGCCCTTAGTGGCCTCCCAGATGCTTTTGAAGTCGTTGCGCCTTGCCGCCACGGGAGCGAACTTCCCCAAGTCGTTACGCGCAATCGTATCGCAGTAGCATAACATCAGGAACACGCTGAACTGTTCATGCCACACCTGGAAGTACCCGTCATACACCCTGAAAGGGGTTTGGTCAGCATCGGCATGGCCCTTACTCAGTTGTTTCAGCTCTTCCATCATGGGTTCTAGCAACACGTCGACGTCCTTCCAGTGTTGACGTGGGCCAGGGGCAATCGAGATCACACCGCAGTGCTTCATCTTCACACGTTCCTGCGCATACCCTCCATTGCACACGCAGTCAAGCGCAATAGCCTATGATCTCTTCAAGCCGCGCTGGAGCGTCACACCTCCGTGCGCACACACTCGTGTAGATGTTCACCGCGGGTTGGGCTTTACGCACTACCTACCTTGGGAGGAAGGTCCGCACTTCGCAACGCGCCGAACCGCGTGGACCAATTCCTGCGATGGCAACGCGCTAGTCAGTTGCGGTCCTTTCACCCATCTCGCATCGCCCATCGGCAACGTTCGTATACGATCAGCCGCGGCACTCGTCCGTTACAAGGAGTAAGGACATCGGCACGGGTCGCACTGTTTGTCATGCTTCTTTGCTTGCCCGTCGTCCTCTCCATATTCGATGCCCATCCCAGTTCGTAATACCCCTGGTTTCTCCTGGTTCCCGCTCGGCGTCTCACGCAGTAGTCTGCCACCGACGCTAGGGTGCTCGTTTACTCGTAGCCCGTGCGGGCTGCTCATGACACAAGCGTTTTCGGGAGCTCTGGCCGTGGGACTCGCACGCTGCTTAGCAAAGTCGTAGTCCATCATCCAGCGCCGCACCAGCCGCTTCACGGTGAAATAGAAGTAGTACTCCTTGGGACGATACTCCTCCCCGCGCGCCGTTTTAACAACGTCGTACCTCTCCTCCGTGCACCACTCCGTGGGCTCGCCATCCGCCCCACGCTTCGTGGGCACGCCGCATACCTCTTGCACCCTCTTCCCCAGCTTTCCCTCCCCGTTTTGCCATGCGAAATTGCGGTGGAACTTGGGACACACGTGTATCGCATAGTCCCATACGCTCTCCGCACCGAGCGCCCGTCTCATGTGCCATAGCGATCCCGGCAGGTTGCAAGTATTGCCGCCCAGGAGCATCTTCAGGACTTTCAGGAAGGTGTCGAAATGGTCATCAGTCCACCTCTGTCGCCTTTTCATATCCATGAAGTACCATACGGCCTCCTGCACGGTCACCCCGTTCGGACTCGCCTTCCCGTGCGTGACCAGCGGTTGCGACTGCTTTCCTGCTGCTAGGTTTGGCACGTCCGTCACACACAACGTGATCGCGGGGTCGGGCTCAGGCTGCAGGGCCAGCACAATGCCCTGCACGGACTCCGTCGCGATACTGACTTCGGTATTCATTTCCACCAGCACTGCCAACTCCTGCTTACAATGGCAGTCACACCACCAGCGCTCCCCGTCATATTACTACGCTCTATCTCGCTCACGCATCGTTAGTGGGTTACAGGGGAAACATTTTGGTGCCAGTATGGGCAGGGCGGGCTGCATACCTCAAACAAGAAGTCTGGCAGATCAAGCATATCCTCTGTAGGCGTATTCATTTCTTCGTCCGCCACAAGGTGGGTCTTTTCCAGAGCTTCTACGACATCTTCCACAACGATGTCCTGGTTCTCCTTCGCCTCCTCCCAGTATTCCTTCTCAGCCGGGGAGGGCACCGATCCGCAGAACATTTCCCCAAATGCCATCAGGCCGGACATCAGCGTGCACTCCGGCAGCTGCTGCAGTGGGCAATTGAGATCCGCCGCCAACAGGTCCCTCATGTCGTGGTTAACCTGGTTACCGTTTGTCCCAGCGCCACCTACCAAGTTGCCGCTACGCCACCGATCAGTACGGCTTCTGGTGTCCGGTTCCTCCATCACCACGTCCTGCCCTTCATCACAACTGAGGAGGACGTCAGACGATCCAGTCTCCCCGTAGGGTGCCGGCGCACCGCACACCCTGTTCCTGGCATCGAGCGCCACTCCAAGGCGGCGCATGCGTGCGAGAAGCACGTCTGACCTCCGTTCTGCCTCTTTGTGCCATTTCGTCGCCGTCTTCGTTGGCATCTGCAAGTCTTCTAAGGTGAAGACGGAACGGATGCTCCGCCGCTCTAACACGATGTCCGACGTGCTGTATGCTTGGCGCGCCAAGTCTAGTAGGCGTTGGTCGGACACGTGACTGCTGTCCCAAGGGGTGGAAGGGGCGCTCGCTTCACCAGCAGCAGGTTGGGTGGCTGCTTGTCGGGGGGCTTCAGCAGTACCAGGGCGTCCGCCATCCTCGGGTGGCATTGCCTCCCGCCGGGGCTTGATGCGCCCTCTGTCGTCAATTGTGTACCCGAGGTCCGGCAGACGACCTGCGAGCCGATTGACCAGGTCGCGCTTCGCCATAGCTTGGTCCTTACCACGGGCAGATCGCGGAATCCAGCCATTATCCGCACCAAACGTTGAAACCGTCGGGCGTTCGCTTGCACCCATGGCCTTCAAGCGATCCTGAATCACAGCGTCGTCGGGGAAGGAGAGTCCCTGAAAAATAGAGCAATGGAAGAAGGAGGGTGTTGGATACGAAAATCAAGGCATCAACATGCACCGCAAGTCCATGTGCCGTGCGTGCGCTGGCCACTCCGTTGATTCATGCATTGCACACATGCTGGCAGGGTGCGTGCGCGCCGTATGATGGCATTATACACATGCAACATGCAACAGGTGCCGTGACGCAGGTGCACGAGGTGCCAGCACCGCTCTCAGCACCAGTGTTCACGGCTTAAGACGGAGTCCCATACCATATCGCAATTACAATATACCCGGTGTTACGGTGATTGACCCGAAGCAGCTTTCGGCATGGTTCATCACATCCACAAATAAACAGGTATAAGTTTGTTGGCTGTACCATCGGCGCGCATTCCACCAGGTACTAACTACAGTACTACTGCCTACACACTGTATACAACATGCCGTCTCAGCTTGCTTTAAGAGGTGCGCAGATCTGCCGCGCCGCATCTCTTCGGACTTCCGCGGCACATGTCTTCGTTTCGGGTGAAGCTTCAAATTCACACATCCTCGGCTGCAAGCCTGCGAAGGAAAGCGTGGGGCACATCTTGTATCAGCCCCCCCACCCACTCTCACCCTAAAACACCTGTAGGCCGACTTGATTCGAGGAATTGCCAACACACTAATAAAGAGAGTGAGTCACGCACCTGGTTGCAGTCCGCGGCTGTCGTCGTTGGCCGCTCGAAGCAGCCTCGGCCGGCAGGTCGAGGCGCAAGGCATCCGGGACCGTGGAACGCTTCTTTAGCAGCTCCGGCAGCTTGTCCATAGGCAACGCTTCTCCGGTAGAGGTGATGTACACGAGCCCCTCCTCGGAAACGTGCACATTCGGCACGGTGCGCACGTGCATCTTGGCAAGCTGATTCTTGTTCTCAGGGCGAGAGTCAAACTCGGCATGGAAGGGAGCGAACTCCATGTACACCGCGGCTACTTTTACGGGGAGGTGGCTGCCGTCATCGTGCCCCGCCACCATGAAGTAGTAATCATGGTCGCTTGACCATTCGTCGTTGGTGAGGGCATGCACTGATCGGCCAATTGAGCCGGAGAGGACACCGCCCGCGTGCTCCATTTCGAACATTGCTCCGTACACGTTGTCCGCCCACGCGATCCCTTTACACTTCCCGTCCAAGGACTTCTTCATCTCCTTGGTCCACTTCGTTACATCAGCATCTTTGGGGAGGTCCTTAACACGGTTCTTCTTAGCGCGTTCGAGGGCCTTCAGCCGTATGTTCTCAATCAGCTCGGGCATGCCTTGCCCGGACACCTGCACCTGGCGACTGTCGGCTGGAGGGGCGCTGGCTGTGCGTGTGGCCCCTGCAGAAGACGCCGTCCGCGCCTTGCTCTGTCGCGGAGGGACTGTAGGGGGGGCGTTGCGCTTTTTACTGATTGCCTGCTGGAGGAGGGACATGGCAGCGTTGGCCGCCACCCGTGTCTTCAAGGCAACCGTGAGCGCTGAGTTCATCGGTTTCTCCAGCACCGGTGGCAAGTGCTTGTAAGCGCCGAATGTGTAAGGCTGCGGCAATGTTTCCAGCACGTTCTTGTAAGTAATTGCTTGGAGCTTGCCATCCGCGGCCAGACGTTGCATGTGCTCCAGAAGACGCTCGTCGGATACTTCGTTCAGCAATTTCAGCCCTGCTGCCGGCGTGGAGTCGGCCGCGCTCAGGGCGTTTATTTGCAACTGTCTTGCCGCTTCGAGCATAGGTTTCATCCTGTCTTTGTTCCTCTGCATCGTGACTCTCCTGCTGCGCTCAAACTCTGGGGTCTGTACAGGTGATGGGTTGTTAGCGGGGGCCTGTGGGCCACTGTCGGAAGGCTTCTCTTGGAAAACCACCGGACCGTGGCTCAGCGGGGACACCGCGGGTTCCGCGGGAGGGGCAGATTGCAGGCAGTCCCGTGCAAGGACACCCTGCTTTGCTGCTTCAACGGCGCGCTGCGGCTGTTGCTGGACCCCTTCCTTGGCGGTCGGTTGCCAGGATTGCACGGTGGACGCGGCCTGCACCAAGCTGGGAATCGAGGGAGGTTCTTGGGGTGGGAATGCCAGATCAACGGTGGCAATCTGTGGGGGCGCCCTGGCTGGAGGGGGCGGCAATAGCGTACTCGCCGGCGCCTGGGCCAACGTCCCGGTTTCCGCTGGCCACAGCAGCGTCAACAGGTCTGCGACGTGCTGCATCCACGGGTACTCGGGATTGACATTGGCCTGGTACCGGGGGGCTGGTGACACATGTACCGTCCGGGAAACCGTGTCCACCATGAACCATGGACAGTGTGCACGAAGTTCCTGTGTGACATTTCCGATAAACACCGCCGGCCTTGCTGGCCCTGTTGGACGTGGGGCCGCGGCCTGCACGGCTTCAGACGGGGCAGTGCTCGGTGGCGCTAGGGCTCGCACAGCAGTAGGTGGGGGCGCGTCGTTCGTGACATGAACTAGGGCTGTACTCCGTGACGCCGGGGCTGGCGCTGTTGGAGGAGGGGGCGGTTCGCTATTGACGGGCAGGTTCGGGCCGGTCCCCTGACATGCCTTCTTCCACAATTCGGGGAACCGGGCCTTGATAGCAGCGATCTCCTTCTCGGTAGGGAACGCGAGGGTGGTATGCCCCAACTGACTGTTCTTGGTTTGCACGAAGCGGTAGACGGTTGTCAGGTGCTGTAAAATCTTGGGTTCGCACTTTTCACATGGGGACGCCGGGTCGGGGGAATCCGCGATGCACTTGCCCTGGGATGAGCAGTGCCTAACCCAGGTTAGGACGTTATGATTTTTCAGGTTTTGTTTCAGCCATATCTCTAGCTGCGCGATCACCTGCTCCTTCGCCTCGTTCTTCCCCTGGCTTTCTGGCATGGTCCTCAAAACGTGGAACCCAGATGCGTTCGCGTATATGGTATCGCGTAAGACCGTGTAGTTGGCCGCCTGCCACTCGGGGCATTTGCCGTTATGGGCAAACGCGCCGGTGGCCAAAACGAGCCCAGTCGGTACTTGCTTGATGGCCTGCCTATAATTCTCCAGAAGACCGACGGGGAGATTTGTTGCGCCTAAGGAAACGGTTGAATGCCAAAACTCATGACTTTTCCGTTTGCGTTTCTGTATACAAAACCCGGCCCCCGCCCCCTCTACCGCCGATACTTCGCTTGAGCGTGCCCCATCGTCGAGCTCTAGGTGATTTCACGGAAAGGAGTGAGCGCCGATTGTAAACGGCGGTTGCATTCAAAGCACGCGGACGTGCTACACGGTCCGCGCGTGAGCAGAGTGATATTACGATGCGCGCAAGACATCAATCGCTCCCGGAACATCATCGAGTAGGCAGCACACGGCCTCCAGGCAAATGGAGATCAATATTATTCATATAAAAGTGTTTTGTTACAGCTAGATAGGTAACCACTGATGAGGGGTTGGCAGAGGAGTTGTCCGCTATATCCGGCACGCCACAATGGTAGACTGTAACTACTATGCTTCTATGAGATCCATACTCCGCCGTCCAGCGCAGGGCGGAGGGCCTTCCACGTACACTCTGGCCTGTGGCTTCTCCAATGAGCACGCTGGCAGATAGGGCCACAGTACGCTACACGGCGGCACGGGCACCTCTTCCGATTAGCAGGCAGCTGGCCGCACGTGGCACAGCATGAAGGACGAGACGACCATTCCCCGCGTGCCCAGAGCCAGGAATAACTAACCCACTGAGCTTTCGCCAGCGCCTTACACTCCCGGTGGTGGGTAGATTCCCAGTGTGCTCTCTGACACTCCTCGCCGCAATACACCGCGGAGAGACACTTGCTGCACTTGTACAACTTCCGTCCGCCGACAACAGCCCGCCGGTCCGCCCCACATTGCGCACAGGGATCCCGTTTCTTTCCGTTGCGCGATGCCACAGCAGGCTGTGAACACTTTTCCTCCATGTGCAGTATCGTGCGCCAACACTTGTGCGCGCGCGATTGCGCGTCCGCCCTCGATCCAAGCCCAACATCCGCACGAAACATCGCATACCGGTAGTACCACGGATACATTCCTCCGTGCGCGTTTTCCGAGCGCACGCTCGACAGTCGAAATGTCACCAACGGTGCAAACTGCGAAACATTGCATCCCGTGCTTACCATTACCGGTTCGAACGGGTTCCCCGAGGTATCCGACAACACGAGGATCTCCCCCGCACCTTCCAAACCACCCCCCCCTGGAAGACACCCCACGAACTCCATGACAGTAACCGAAGGGAAATGACCGGTTTTCCAACTTTTGCGCGACCACCGAGGGTACAACACACCGCACACAATGATGTTTCCATATCTCTCACCCTGCATGCGCCAATCGTGTACAAACCGGAATATCGTGCGCACCGTGGTCAGCACAAGGGCCAGGAACAACCCTTGCCGACATGGGAGGAGCCCCTCGCAAGAACACACCGTGCCCACACGCGGTCCCAACATAAGGCGCGCGGCGTTATCAGGTCCCAACCTAGGCGGGACGTTCAACAGGTACCTCTCCGCAGTTTCTAGGGCTGCGTTTTGTGTGCGCAGAAGCCCCCATCTGTTAATTGGCATCCCACGTGTGTCCAACCACGTGTGTCCGTTGTCCAACCACGTGTGTCCGTGAAACAGGAGTGTCATGTGCTTCCCCACCGCGCGACGTGCAAGGCGCATTCGGCGGATTCTGACGAACGTTCGGCCGACTCGCTGCAAGTATGTTGTCATATCAACCCAAAGGCGTGTGTCGTCCGAATTGGATGCAATCGCGGAGATCATGCACAGATCCTACATCACACCCCAGCGCGAGCGGGTAAATTCAATGCAATACAGCGGGTCCGAAGTTTTATCATAACGAAGTTTCATCACCGCAAAACCATGACATCCGTGTGCACAGGGATATTACGAATCACGCAAGACATGAATCCATCGCTACCGGAACATCATGGAGTAGGCAGCACACGGCCACCAGGCAAATGGAGATTACTAACTTCATATAAAAGTGTTTTGTTACAGCTAGATAGGGGGGCGGTCCTCCTAAGTGGTAAGATGCCAGTCTGCTGCTCTAAAGGCCCGGTCGAGTTCCCTGGCTATTGTCGGCCGTCGTCTTCCACGCACACTCTGGCTTGTGGCTTCTCCAGTGAGCACGCTGGCAGCTAGGGCCGCAGTACGCTACACGTCGGCACGGGCACCACTTTCGATTAGCAGCCAGCAGGCCGCACATGGCACAGCATACAAGACGGACGTAGCCACGCCATGCTATGAAGGCGGAGTACACAGTATTCACGTCGTCCACACGTTCCCCAAGCTGGGTGGGTGTCAATACCCTCGAGACAGCCCCAACCGCAGGGGGGCTGGCAACGGTGGGGGCATCCGTGAGGTCACGGTGCAAACTGGTAACGAAAAACGACTGGAAGGCGTTAGTGTAGTGAAGGCATGGGTGTGCCCACGGACCACGGACGAGCACTACCTCACCCCACCATCCATGGCAGTCACCGCCGTCCACGGGGGTGGTGTACACACGTATACGCAGCAAGCCTTCGCCAAACTCAGGGACCGCCCAACCCGGACGGGGCACCCCAGCAAACTCGAAGTAGCTTGCTCCCGGTGTCAGAGGACACTCGCCGACCATGGCATACCGAGCATGCTGTAGCCGACTCTCACCGTAGACGTCATTCAACAGTGCAAGGGCGTGCTCCCCGAAGCTGGCGGAATCACTCTCTGGCCAAAAGCCCTGCTGGGCTCTACCCTCTTGTCCCCACAGTTTTATGAGTTGCCAACGATGCAAGCCCACTCTACCGAGGTATGTGTGATACTCGACCTGCATCCCGACATATGCCCCGTGCACGGACCATCACCATGACATAGGGAGCTGGAATGCACTAACACGAAGTGTACCGGCGGGTACAAGGCAGCGAGCGGATAATCGGTAAACGCAAGGTGCCCTCGAGTGGTCCCCAAAAGGATTGGGAACTTGGGATCCCCACAAGGGTCCCCAAAACGATTGGCAACAAGTAGCTTCTGGAATCGCTTCACGCCAGCATATAACATTCCATATAACAAGGAGCTTACGATGATTAGATGGTTAGATCGATGGAAGCTTCATCATCCGTTGAGCAGGTGTACTGTACCGAGATCCCGATTGAACGTAGCTCGGAAATCCTACACAAGGAGGGTCGCTTCCCTCTAAATTGTACTAGGTCTACGTGACAAGGTGTGCTGAGGCTCAGCGGGAGGACATTCTCATATCTACATTCCGAGTAGATCCTCAGTGTCCTGCCCGTCAAGTATCCCCAGTGACAATTGTATTCTTCGCACAGTTGGCGTTGTTGCTCGTGCCGGATGCCGGTCTGCGTATGACCCCAGGCAATGCGAGCCGCTATCACCGCCACGGCTCCACGAGTCACATCCCGAGTGCCGTAGACAGCCATCGCCAAGGCCCAAATGAAACATTTTCCGTCCTTCGGCACCGGCACCACCAACCATTGTCGTAACGAGCGACACCCCGGGTACTGCACACTACTGCGTGTGGTCCATGGCTCCCTCTGGTGCATACACACATCACAGGCATAGGTAAGCAACCCCAGGCCGTACATGCTCTGCCGGGCTACAACGACATATGTTGTGCTGCCGGGCAACACGAACACCGTGTGACTTCCTGGCGAACGATATGCCACCGGGAAGCGCACAACATGTAGTCGCATGCAAGCAACAGGAGTCTAAACAAGGTGCGGACGGTAAACCTCCAACAAGGTGAGCACGGAACAATACGTCTCCCATAGAAAACCCTCCGTGCACCTGTGTGTTAACCAGCGTGACTCGTAACATTACCAGATAAAGAATCTCTATACGAGCTCGCACATACCAAAGAACCCCAATACCCCTAGAGACAATTCGAAAACAGTACCTCACGACGGTGTGTACACGGGTATCTACCTGGATCTGGAAATGCCTCGATCCGCTCGTAGTGTCCAGGAAACTTATTAAATTGAACGTAATGGGCGACTCGTACCGGTTCACGGCTAGCCAAGCCCAGTGACGGATGTGGGCAAATATATTTCATGCTGAAAGGCGGCAAGTATCCTGCCAGAGCATCGGTATCGGTGGGAACATTGCACCCCACCCCTGGCACGTCGACCATCGGCCACAGAGTGTACACCTGAATAACTCGCCGAAGCATGTTCGCAATGATATGGAGGAACTGCGGTTCGTTGTACGCTTGGGCAGTAAGCAGGATTCTGCGCAGTGGCGGCCCTCCGTCAGCAAGACGAGCGTCGAGCATCCCGGTGGGGTAAAGCTGCCGATTGAAATCGTACGACGCGCAGATGGCGTTACGGAAGTTCATTGTGAGGACCTTCACGGAGGAACCCTGTTCAAGCACTTCCGGAATGTGTACACCCAAGGCGTGCAGCCAGCAGTTGCCGTCCCCTTTTGTCTGGACTCGTCGCAGGCCGTGTTTGGCCAAGGCCTGCTCGAACTCCGCGAGAGAAGTAAAACGGTCTGCAGTACCCTCGAGCGGCCAATGCACGTGAGCCAGCACGCGACGTGCTAACGGCAGCACATTAGGGAAAATCTCGTCGGGATGGTCGAAGGATGCCTCCAATATACGCCCCCGGGGGTCCACGGGCATCAGGATGACGTCATCGGTACCGAACGAAACACGTGCAAAGTTTGGTGCAAAGTTTGGCGGAACAGCGTTTGGCTGGAAACCGTTTGCGGTTGCCGCTCGCAATGCCTCCTCAGAAGCGAGATCCATGGAAGGCTCGGCTGCTGCCTTGCTTCTCTGTTGGTTACGGCACGCACCCAGAGCACGCACGCGGTACTCCCCATGGTCTTTATGGGATGCACTTGCCCGCACGATGCACTTGCCGGGCATCGCTCGTGACGCATCTCCACCAGTCTCGTATGCACAATCGCATCGCACGACGAGGGATCGTGCATGTCCGGGATCCCATCGGTGCGACAGCTTCGCCGCCACTTTGTTTGCGAAACCCAGGTCCAGCTGATCAGGACTTTGCAAGAGTTTAGCAACACGTATGTTCACATGCAGCCCGCCCTCCGCGTCCGTATGGAACAGGTGTTGTTTCCTGTAGGACTTGTCCGCGCCAAGAGGAATACCGGCTGTCCGCAGGCGCTGCGCGTTCAACGCGGTAAGCATACCGAACACGACACTACGCAAGCCCGGGCAGCAGACACCCAGTTCCCGGTACAACTGGTGATCGTCAAAAGATGAGAATGCGTCGTCACGGGTAGCCCGTCGGTCCCAGAGAGCAGTGATGCCGTCGCCAGAGTCCTGCAAAGGCCGCGCCGGCGGGCGTTCACCGGTTGGATGTTCACCGTCACCCCAAGTCAGGTTGGCGATCCTGTGCTTCACCGTGGCATCCGCGCGTCCCCACGCCTCAGCGCCGAGCACCCCGCGGAGTTTGTTCCAAGCAAGGCCTAGGTCCTCCACATTCAGGAGTGCATGCAGCTTCGCCTCGGCCTCGTCTAACTGGCAGTAATCGGCCAATGTGGCCGCCTGCCCCGGGTGCTTCTCATGCGCGGATAGTGGCGCCCGGACTTCAGCTTCGCGCCGCACACGCTGGCACGGACCACACATCACGGCTCCGATAGTACGCAGAGCGTCACAACCCAGAACGCCTGATCTGCACAGGGAACACGCCCAAACACCTGGCAAGGTGTCGTAGCCTCCCGCAAATCGTATTTCGTCTCCACACGCAACGCACATCATGCGGCACGCCAAGCCATATTGCGAGATGACACTGTGCGGGCTGCCGAGTACCGCGTTATTCAGGTCAATGGTTCCCTTAGTACGCACTCTGGCTGCGGAGTAGATCACGAAGTAGAACTGCTTAGGACGAGTACGGTCGAGCGGGAGGCGCCCACTTGGAGAAAGACCGCGGTGCGCCATGCGGTCGGCTGGCCAGAACCACAGTGTTCCCATGGGACCCCCGAGGTGAACACGACGGAAGGGAGCCGAAGTGGGATCGCCATGCCTGGAGTTTTGAACCACGAGGCTGTAATCCATCGAGCAAAACCTGTCCCAATGGCAGGCCCGCTGCGTTTCGGGTAGCACCTCCGTCAGGCATTGGGCCCTCAGCAACAGGCCACATGAGAACACGTCGTAATCCGGCCAGCCCCAGGATCCCTTGCCTGCCTTGGGAAAGATGGTATCGGTGTGAAGGAACTGGATTTTGCTCTCGACGTCCCGCCCTAGAGGCGTCGGGTTGTCGTAGGTCCGCTTCACCACCATTCCCTCAGCTTCAAGAATCCCAGACCGCAGCCTGTCGTCCACAAGGCCATGCTTCACGGTGGTGAAGATGGATGGGAATAGCCAGTGCCCAACATGCCAGTTGGCCTGTATGGTATAGCGCGCGCCCTCACCCAGTTCGTGAGATCCAGATGTGAAGTCCGCGCCGATTTCCTTATGAGAGAACAGGACCTCAGCCTTCAGCAACTGGTAGTCTACCACATACGTCATGAACACGGTGAGCATAGCATTGAACCCGTCCGTGTGCTCACTACGTTGCCGCGCGAGCTCATCCTCGCACTCCGTTTTTTCCTGGGTCGCGCGCATCATCGAGGCATCCACGACTTGCACCCAGTCACGAGGGTCGCCCACAGTGTCCTCCATTGTAACGCCAGCTGTCCCTTCCTTGGACACCTGAACAACCGGCTTCAACACTCCCTTGCGCCACAGCGCGTAGTGCTCCCGGAGGGTAAGCAGGTTTTGCTCAGATGTATCCTTGTGCCACGTACCATACAGCTCTTTCCAACTGGCACTGGCATCCAGGTGCCGGTTGCAAATGTCAATGATTTCCTTCAGGACGACCTCCGAGCAGGCCGCATCCAGCATCTGCACGGACCACTTCCAATCGAAGGTGCATGCCTCCCCGTCTTCCACGGTGCCCTCTGCCCGGGGAGGGCGATCAGACAGATACGCCCACCATGGCAAGTCGCGCAGGTCATCAGGTGTCAGGTTTTTGGGCATAATAGGCAGAAAGCCTGCATCGTTGTGCCCGACTGGTTTCACGGTGTCGGGAGGCTTGATCCTATGGACATGATCCTCTAGTAGTTCTTCCTCGACTTGTTTAGATGCAGCGTCATCGCCGTGGGCAACCTCGGGCGGGCAGTCGGGGAACATCTGTGCGACAGCACGCAACACGAACACCGTGTGACTTCCTCAGCAACGATATGCCACCGGGAAGCGCACAACATGTAGTTGCATGCAAACGACAGGAGTATATACATGGCGAGCACGGCAAAGCTCCCGAGAACAATATGCCCCCCATAGGAAACCCTCCGTGCACCTGTGTGTTAACCGGTGTGGCTCGTAACATTACCGGATAGGAATTCTATATACGAGCTCGCACATACGCAAGCACCCCAAGACCCCTAGAGACAATAATGATGAGGTAGACCATTCATAGGAGGCAGACGCTTGCATATAATAAGCCGGACACTAGCCTTGCAAAAGGTCACCATCCGGTAGGCAAATGCATGTATGTGTAGGTGAACACGAAACGAAAACACTTCAAACGACGAGAAGCATACCACGCTGGCGACGGTATGTACCCAGCGTGACCTCCGGCTTATATGAAGATCACCCTCTAAAAAAACAGGGACAAGAGCTCAAGAGGCTTGCATAACCGCCGCATCGTTGCGCGACCGGCCCGTTGGCGATCAGCGCACGCGCTACACGGTCCGCAGAGGCTTCAACACATTAAAAAATGCAACCCGGTGAACACGAAAATGAAACACTTCAACCAACCAGAAGCAGGCCACGCTGGCGACGGTATGTCCCCAGCGTGACCTCCGGCTTATACGAAGAACACCCTTAAAGAAACAGGGACAAGAGGCTTGCATAACCGCCGCGTCGTTGCGCGACCGGCCCGTTGGCGATCAGCGCACGCGCCACACGGTCCGCAGAGGCTTCAACACATTGAAAAAATGAAACCCGGTGAACACGAAAATGAAACACTTCAACCAACCAGAAGCAGGCCACGCTGGCGACGGTATGTCCCCAGCGTGACCTCCGGCTTCTACGAAGAACACTCTTTAAAAAAAACAGGGACAAGAGGCTTGCATAACCGCCGCATCGTTGCGCGACCGGCCCGTTGGCGATCAGCGCACGCGCTACACGGTCCGCAGAGGCTTCAACACATTAAAAAATGAAACCCGGTGAACACGAAAATGAAACACTTCAACCAACCGGAAGCAGGCCAAGCTGGCGACGGTATGTCCCCCAGCGTGACCTCCGGTAGGCAAATGCATGTGTGTGTCTAGCGCGTTATGCGTGATGCGATAGGAATACATACATGGACCGATTTGTTTACGGCAATGTCGGCGCTATATTTAAATGTATACATTTGTCAAGTTCACATGTCGGCCCTATTGGAAATCACCCAGCCAGCTCAATGCGAGGCGGAAAGCCTTTGTCACCGAAGGTCTGGATCCTAGTGTTGTCAAACGTGCGCAGCAGATTCGCGGCTGTCGGACGCTTGGCCATGTCTACGCTGAAGCATTCCTTCAGGCGCTGCATGAGTGCATGCTTCATGAATCCATTCTGCGGTTTCGCTTGACTTAGGATATAGTCCCATTGGTGACGTTCGCCACCAGCCTGCGGGTGCTGGAAGAGCTGGACCAGGAGTCCACCCACAGACCACATGTCTCCTGGCCTGCTTGGGCCGTGATCCCGGTGCTCAGGAGCAAGATAACGGCGGTCCTCTCGACCGAGAGGACGCTCGTCATGCGCAGACTTCAGGTTTTCTCGATCGACGCAGCCAACTCCGAAGTCGATGACTCGCAGCGTGATGGGATATGGTGATTGCAGCGCTTCGGCAACGACCACGTTGTTACCCTTGACGTCGCCGTGCACGATACCCTTGGAGTGCAACTGCTCAAACGCCTTCAGCACCTCCTTGGCAAGTAGCAGCTTGACCTCCAAGGAGAGGTCACCCTCAGGCGGATCCCGCATGAATTCCCATAGCGTCCGGCCGCGATCGGGCATGACGAGCATCGGAACTGGCCCGACCCGCAGCGCTAGCCGAGTTTTGGTCTCCACACCCCATCGTGTACAGGGCACGACGTAAGTGGGTGCCGCTTGCGACGCCAGTTTTGTCATGACTAGCTCCTGCGCACACCGCTTGAACTCCTTGGGCGGCTGGGTGGGCGCTGCCTTCCTTTGGAGGTTTCCGTTGGTCTTGGGGTGCGGCTGTAGCTCCGAGGTTTTGCAAAACCTTTTGACCACGACCAGGTCCGTGCGGTCCAGTGTGCAACCTCGTGTGACGGCGCCGTACGCGCCACTCACCGGTTCGGCATTTTGAGGCTCGATGATATTCTTCGGATCCACATTGGAACACCCCGCGCGCGTGGCGACGGCACGTAAAAACGGGATGCCGTCGAACAAGGTGCGAATTTGTTTTTCCAGATACTCCTGGAGACCCTCGTCATAATCCCGGTTGTCCGCAGTAGTGATTCCTTGCTGCTGGCGCCGAAGGAAACGATTTCTGCGCCGTTTGAATTTTTTCCCCCGCTAGGAAACAAACCGCAAACCCAGGGTTGTTGGTTAACCTGGATCAGTGTACTGTGCGTATATACGGTGTGGGATATTGCGGCCACCCGATGCACACACGGCGGCAAACGGTGGCGCAAACCGAAACATGTTGGACAACGAAAAGAACCGGAACGATGGGAGCGATATGCCCCCTAAGCTAGCATGCCTGCCTAGGACTGGTCCGCTGTGTCACAGGTTAGGTGTCGGTTGCGGACACCATGGTATCAGCAACATCGGAGAGGTACGCTAGGCAAAACGGACGCACACCGCGGCCACCTTCCGCGCCCGGCCCGTTGGCGGGCCACCGACGAGGTACGAGTACGGCACGGCCACGGTTCAACTTAGAGCGGCGGGCCGCAACCGGACATCTTTGGACACACCCCGAACCGGACAGGAGGACTCCGGGGGACGATATGGACGAGGCACGCTCGCGCGAGGAAATAACCCGCAGCTTGCCGTGAGGTGAAACGCTTAAATTCCGCGGGTCCGTTGCGCGCACGGCCCGTGGGCGTGCAGCGCACGAGCAACACGGTACACGTCACGGGCGTGAGGTGAAACGCTAAAACGCCGCGGCTACGAGGCGCGCACGGCCCGTTGGCGAGCAGCGCACGAGCAACACGGCACGCGTCACAGGCAGCCGGTGGTGGAAGCCAAAATAAGAACCGGGGGTCGGCCTGCAAGATGGATGACCGCATACTCGTTCGTTGGGAATGAAGTGTGTATATTTAGGGGGGGGGCGGGGAAAACGCAGCAGGAAGCGGGAATGGCGGGTGCAATGCGTACCTTGCTGCCAGCCGCAGCCGCCGCGTCTTCAGCAGCGGGGGGGGCGGAGGCACCCCCTCCAGCTTCGGCTGCGGTCGCTGATGGAGCTTCCTAAGTAGGACGCAACAAACAACCGGAAGCACTTCATCATCCAGAAGACGACCGCTGGCGACGGTATGTCCCCAGCGTGACCTCCGGCTTATATGAAGATCACCCTTTAAAAAAACAGGGACAAGAGGCTTGCATAACCCGCCGCATCGTCGCGCGACCGGCCCGTTGGCGATCAGCGCACGTGCTACACGGTCCGCAGAGGCTTCAACACATGTAAAAAAATGAAACCCGGTGAACACGAAAATGAAACACTTAAAACGACGAGAAGCATACCACGCTGGCGACGGTATGTCCCCAGCGTGACCTCCGGCTTATATGAAGATCACCCTTTAAAAAAACAGGGACAAGAGGCTTGCATAACCGCCGCATCGTTGCGCGACCGGCCCGTTGGCGATCAGCGCACGCGCTACACGGTCCGCAGGGGCTTCAACACATAAAAAATGAAACCCGGTGAACACGAAAATGAAACACTTCAACCAACCAGAAGCAGGCCACGCTGGCGACGGTATGTCCCCAGCGTGACCGCCGGCTTATATGAAGAACACCCTTAAAAACACAGGGACAAGAGGCTTGCATAACCGCCGCATCGTTGCGCGACCGGCCCGTTGGCGATCAGCGCACGCGCTACACGGTCCGCAGAGGCTTCAACACAGTAAAAAATGAAACCCGGTGAACACGAAAATGAAACACTTCAACCAACCAGAAGCAGGCCACGCTGGCGACGGTATGTCCCCAGCGTGACCTCCGGCTTATATGAAGAACACCCTTAAAAAAACAGGGACAAGAGGCTTGCATAACCGCCGCATCGTTGCGCGACCGGCCCGTTGGCGATCAGCGCACGCGCTACACGGTCCGCAGAGGCTTCAACACATGTAAAAAATGAAACCCGGTGAACACGAAAATGAAACACTTCAACCAACCAGAAGCAGGCCACGCTGGCGACGGTATGTCCCCAGCGTGACCTCCGGCTTATACGAAGAACACCCTTAAAAAAACAGGGACAAGAGGCTTGCATAACCGCCGCATCGTTGCGCGACCGGCCCGTTGGCGATCAGCGCACGCGCTACACGGTCCGCAGAGGCTTCAACACAGTAAAAAGATGTAACCCGGTGAACACGAAAATGAAAGCACTTCAACCAACCAGAAGCAGGCCACGCTGGCGACGGTATGTCCCCAGCGTGACCTCCGGCTTATATGAAGAACACCCTTAAAAAAACAGGGACAAGAGGCTTGCATAACCGCCGCATCGTTGCGCGACCGGCCCGTTGGCGATCAGCGCACGCGCTACACGGTCCGCAGAGGCTTCAACACATGTAAAAAATGAAACCCGGTGAACACGAAAATGAAACACTTCAACCAACCAGAAGCAGGCCACGCTGGCGACGGTATGTCCCCAGCGTGACCTCCGGCTTATACGAAGAACACCCTTAAAAAACAGGGACAAGAGGCTTGCATAAATGCTCCGGTGCCGGCGTTTACCTTAGCGGGCCCAACTAACCCCGCGCCCGGATGTGCGCCACCGGGAGCCTGAACATCGCCCGCATCAGTTTACTCACACTTAAAATAAACGAAGATTCTGTTCCACAATCTGCACTTACCGCGTTATTAGCAGTTCGCGGTTGCTTTCCAGCAGTCGCCAAGTTTGCGCTCCACTGGTCATCCATCTGTTATGAACGAACACCACGCAACCCCACCCTTTGGTTTGCAGTCTATAAACGTGTGGATAAAAATATACGTAACAGCGACCGTGCAACGATTTGGCACCTTACAAATTTTACAGACTCGGGTTTCTCTCGTAACAAATATATTATATATGCTGGTCTGCTCGGGCAGAACGTCAGCTCAGAAATGATTTCGCAAGCTACCTACGTCCAACTATCGTTCCATCCTACGTACGTAGCTAGATAGGTCTTAATAAGGTCTTCATGCGTTTGGTGTTCGCGGATGCACCTATATCTACCGTAGATGATCCTGTCGATCGTCGATGGGTATGGGCGTTGTCAGTGGCGACTGCATTTTGAAATGATTATCTCGCCAGGACACCCACATCACGGTGGCTGCGCTGGGTATTAACACTTTTCAAATGCATCGGCGAAACAGGCGTGTGTTCTGGCTCCAATATAATTCGCAGCAGCGTGATTATACCGCGATTAACAGATGCAGCCTTCCGTTAACACTCCTGAACTGTCCCATTAACACTCCCTCGCCAACGTTTAACACTTTCTTCACACCTCATTAACACTTTTCCGCCTATAATATAGCCCATTATGAAATTTTTCGCGTATTAACACTTGATTAACACCCAGTTTCCACATTAACACTATTTAACACTCGATTAACATTTTTTAACACATCATTAACAGTTTTTAACAGAAATCCTTCCTAGTGTGAATGTGGTTCCGCGAGTGTCAGCAGATAAAGTATCCGCATGTTCCGGTGACGCAGTGCCTGGAGGGACCGCTTGGGGCAAGGGCACAGTCGGCTCACGCACGAATCTTCGATAGTGTCTCTTCCGTTGTCTTCGGTCGTTGAAATTCTTCCCCCGCTTTGCCATACCTGCGCCCAAAAAGCTCCACGACAAACACAGGCTCATCGCGCTGGGAGCGCCAAGTGTCCGCACGAATCAGATATCAACGAAGAGAGAGTGTGATAGAAGTGAGTGTGATACGCAGTCTTTCTCGAGAGCGGAGGCCACAGGCCCACCAGCATCAAGAGAGAGAGAGAGTGTGTGAGAAGTAAGTGAGATACGCAGTGCTTTCTCGAGCGCGGAGGCCATAGGCCCCCCAGCATCAAGAGAGAGTGTGTGAGAAGTGAGTGTGATGCGTGGTAATTTCTCGAGCGCGGAGGCCACAGGCCCACCAGCATCAAGAGAGAGAGAGAGAGAGAGAGTGCGAGGACCACTAATGAGTGTGATAGGACTCTCTCGAGCGCGGAGGCCACAGGCCCACCAGCATCAAGAGAGAGCGAGTGTGTGAGAAGTAAGTGAGATACGCAGTGCTTTCTCGAGCGCGGAGGCCATAGGCCCACCAGCATCAAGAGAGTGTCTGAGAGAAGTGAGTGTGATACGCAGGACTTTATCGAGCGCGGAGGCCACAGGCCCACCAGCATCAAGAGAGTGTGTGTGAGAAGTGAGTGTCGTGATACGCAGTACTTTCTCGAGCGCGGAGGCCACAGGCCCACCAACATCAAGAGAGAGTGCGAGGACCACAAACGAGAGTGTGATAGGACTCTCTCGAGCGCGGAGGCCATAGGCCCACCAGCATCAAGAGAGAGTGTGTGAGAAGTGAGTGTGATGCGTGGTAATTTCTCGAGCGCGGAGGCCACAGGCCCACCAGCATCAAGAGAGAGAGAGAGTGCGAGGACCACTAATGAGTGTGATAGGACTCTCTCGAGCGCGGAGGCCACAGGCCCACCGGCATCAAGAGTGAGTGTGTGAGAACCACGCACGCAGATGACCGGACACTCACTTCGCATGGAGACGGACGGAGAGTGGATGCTCAGCGTACTTACGTGCGTAGAATCTGTGAACACCTAGATGCAGACGAAAAGCGAGG
>LGRX02009369.1:0-27285 GCA_001247695.2 Cymbomonas tetramitiformis | reverse complement strand
ACACGCCCACAGCCGCATCCGCTCAGCCACTGACTACGAGGTCAACACATCATTACCACAGCCGGTCACCCATCAACTACGAGGTCAACACGCCACCACCACAGCCGTTCAACAATCAACTACAAGGTCAACGCGCACCACCGCTGCATCCACTCAGCCACCAACTACGAGGTCAACACACCACCACACCACAACCGTCCAACCATCAACTACGAGGTCAACACGCCCACACCAGATCCGTTCAAACATCAACTACGAGGTCAACACCCCACCACCACAGCCGGTCACCCGTCAACTACGAGGTTAACACGCCACCACCACAGCCGTTCAACAATCAACTACGAGATCAACGCGCACCAATGCCGCATCCACTCAGCCATCAACTACGAGGCCAACACACCACCACACAACGGCCGTCCAACCATCAACTACGAGGTCAACACGCCCATAGCCGCATCCGTTCAGCCATCAACTACGAGATCAACGCGCGCAACTGCCGCATCCACTCAGCCATCAACTACGAGGTCAACACGCCCACAGCCGCAGCCGCCCAGCCACCGACCACGAGGTCAACACACCACCACACCACAGCCGTTCAATCGTCAAATTGCGCGGTCAACACGCCCACAGCCGCATCCGCTCAACCGTCAACCACGAATTCGCAACACGCCACCATCACAGCCGTTCAATCACCAACTACGAGGTCAGCACACCACCACCGCCGCCGGTCACCCATCAACTACGAGGTTAACACGCCACCACCACAGCCGTTCAAATCACCAACTACGAGGTCGACGCCAGCACCACAGCCATTCAACCATCAACTACGAGATCAACACGCCCACAGCCGCATCCGCTCAGCCACTGACTACGATATCAACACACCACCACCACAGCCGTTCAGCCATCAACGACTACGAAATCTACGCACCCGCAGCTGCAATCACACGTCAGCATCAACAACCACACTCATATCGCCACGCCACAACCATCACTTCTTGTCTTGCCAGCTGATGTCTCCCAATCCATACGCCATCAGCTGGGGGGGGGAATATATTTTAAAAAAACTTGCCCTCCAATGCCGCACCCACATCTCAAACCCAAAATCCCTCACAACACCCCACACTCAACCACAACAGAGATACACCGCCATTTTAGCACCCAGCAATACCCTCACGCCCCGCCAGCCCCTACATTGCCGCCCCTTGTTCATAATCGCGACAGCTGTCACAACTATGAACACGCTTAGAAGGGGTCCCTCGGGCACCCCTGAAAGGCCTGTCACACCCCCCATATTTAGTCACGCTACCGCAGCCCATGTCAGACCCCACCGCATTTGCCCCCATCGCGCCCGTCTCAGCCGACAGCAAACGCCCCAACCATGACCCCCTTTTCAGTAATTGGTCATTCCCCCCTCAGTCACGGTCCTACCCCAGTTCATTGTCCGCTCGAGCGCCCGGAGCATATCACGTTCACCCTCCAGCTCAGATCTCCCTCCCAGTATAAATCATGCACGACGCCTCGCCAAGCGCTACATCGACGTCGCCACGACCAGCCCGTGCCGATCCGCGAGCACCGCAGAGCGTCGTCAAGCACGACATCACGCGAAGTGACATCACGACATGACCACGCATGGCGTCTCGGCGATGCATGACAGGGCAAACGAAAGCGCGCGTTGACACCAAACGCCGCTGTCACTAGGAACCAATGGTCACAGGGCATCCGAAACGACAATGGCATTCACGGACTTCCACTACAGTATGCTCGCTTGAGTATTTAGCTAGCTTCTTGGCTACTGCCCGGCAGTACTCAAGAGAGTACTGAAATCGCGTTGAGTACTCTCCCTACGTTTCTAGACGGGTTCAATACACGTGTTGAACACGTATTGGAGGCATATTGGAGGCATATTGAAGACGGTATGCTAATATCTGGACATTCCAATACACGTGTAACATATTGGCCAAACTATTGAACCGCGATCAGCCTGGACACAGCGAAAATGAGTATGCTAGCATGGGCACCCAAATGGTGTCAGACTCACCCACTAGCACTTGGTATCATCTAAGGAAGGGTCTAGCGTTATGGGGACAAGTTTTCACGGCATTTGGACGCGTATCGCAGAAGTCGGTTCTGGGGGGCTTTTTGAATTGGGGCCCCGATGTATTGAAATAAGGCAAAACGATTGGAGGGGTGTTCAATATGTCTGCAACCGCCTGCAACACACGTACTGAACATGTGTTGAACACATGTTGAAACATTCACGCATACGGAATCGTTCAATACATGTGCAATATGTCTACAATCAGATGAATCATTCAACACGTTTGCAATATATGTGTTGAACACATATTGAAACATTCCCTCATGCAGAATATCTTTAGTACATGTGCAATATGTCTACAATCAGAGTGAATTATGCAACACATGACTGCATGGGGTAAAGGGGTAAGACCCCCCTGCTGCTCACATATTGCATAATACTTACAATATGTCCGCAATACGTATCCGGTATATTACAGGTATATCAAATGTGTACAGAGGCACTACTATGCGTCATCACACTTTCTGCAGTACCACATTCCAGTGGGGATGTCGGTGAGCCCTGCGCATCGCACGTGCATAGCCTCTTTGCAGCCTGCCCTCTCACACAGAAGGAGCTCGCCACCGACTCTACACTTCCCGCATGTGTCAAAGTGACCATCACTACCTACGGGCCTATCAACGAGTGCAAGTTTCTCCATATTGCGGTCGCTCGTATCAAGTATCACCGCTGAATCCATGCAGGGGTGTTTGACTATCACTACTTGCGCTTGGACTTGATTGGCCAGTAGGTAGGGCTCTCGGTTGTCCATAGTGTACTTGGAGGTGTCCCATGGGTTGAAGGTGTAGTAAGCCTTGGACACCTTGTCCACGCCGAGGATGGAGTTCTTCAGCTTGAAGCTTGCGATCTGAGCTTCCGTGGGCACGGGTAGCCAATCACACTTTAAAAAAGTGTAGAGCACACCGCCAATGCTAACCCGCAGAATGGCGTTGATGATACCATACCTGCGCACGAAATGTTCAATGTTTTTGTAATATACGTACAACATACCCTCAATATGTTGGGGACGTATTGCATATATGTTGCAGAGATATACGAAAAGGCAAAGAAGCATGCAAACTGGTGGTTGAGGTCGTACCTGTCCTCCCACTCGTCATCGGCATCGGCATCATTCTTGGGGAAGGATGCGCGGACGAAACACTGGGTTGTCACTTTCCCTTTGTCCCCGTCTCTAGTGCGATAGAAGACACCGCCGATGTTCACCTTGTTGTACTTGGAACACATGGGTTCGGGACCCATCATGAGCGACTTCTCGTAAGCCGTGTATTGACGACCAAGCCATCCTTCAGGGTCCTCCAATGAACCGAACGCGATCGCGGGCACAACACCCACCTCTTGTCGGTGCCGCAGTGCTTGTTTAGAGCGCGCGGCATTCTCCCTGTGATGACAACATATTCTTAGTATACTTACAATATATGATAAACATACAGAAACAAGTTGACAATATGTTGCAAAAGAAGAGTCAACCAATAAGAAAACAGAGATTTCGGGGTCAGCCCCCTCCCCCCCAGCTTCGGTACCTAAGAGAGCCGACGAAATAAGAGAAAACCGCTTATTTTGCCAGCTAGCTTTTCTCATTCTTAAGAGTGAAAAATCAGTTTTCTCGTATTGGATTCGCAGCACATCCTCACTTCGAAAAAACCGCCCACTACCGTGATGGACGACGCGACACGTTCACAATTGCGGTAAGTTATTAGTGATGTTAGGGAAGGTCTACTCGCACAAGATGACTTTTCTAACATCAAAGCCGTACTTATTTTGCTATATTTTAAGAAAATGTCCTGGGGTCTAGCCAGCCTCCATATTTCTTATTTTTGCCAATCTCTTAACTTTTAAAACCAGCCAGCTTTTCTCCTAAACTTGTGACCCCCCCCCAAAAGCTGGCTGGTTTCTTAACGTAGCTTTCTCTTATTGGTTGACTCTTACTGTACTACAGATAGTACATGCGTGCGAGCTTGCAGGTTGCACCTCCGCCGGAACAGGTCGTACTCAGCATGTTGTTGAAAAAGCTTTCGGTAAGCGGGAATACTCGCTCGCATCCAGCGGGTCAGTTGGTCAATCTCCAAGGACGTTAGCTCCAATGGCTTGCCCTTCTCCCCGAAGGTAGTGACCACGATGCCGGGAGCGGGGCCCGCCATCAAAGCCCGCGGGACACGGCCGGCAGTAGCTCTTTCTCGGTTCAAAAGCATGGTCAGGATGCCTCGTAGGGAGCGCAAGGTTTTCAACCTTAGATAGCCGTTCATGATGCTTGCCACGGGGAACGCATTGTTCTTCACCCACCTAGCTAGCTTGCCATTCATGGACTCGAAGGCATACATCCACCATTCACGCACAGGTCCGAATCGCAGGAGCAGATCGGCCCAGTGCCAGATTTTATGGGTGTTGATTGCAAGCCACTGTGGAGGACCATTCGCTTCCAAGTCCTCAAAGAAAAGTCTGGTCTGCTCTCTCAAATACTCCATATCCTGCACGTACGAATCAATACGTTTGTAACATATATTCAACATACCTGTGACATGTGGAACTCATATCACACCAACATTGAATACGTACCCGAGGTTCTATGGAATGCGCAGTGCATTCCCGTATGATGATAGTCAGTTTGGACACAATGTCCTGCAGCGCATTGTCGACCTCACCATCATCGCGAGGCCAAGAGGACAATACCGCCAACAACTTGGACTCGAAAGCCTTCAAAGCCGCATGCGCCTTGAGGTGCTTTGCGTATTTTGCGCCGTTGGAGGCGGTTGAGGTGCGCAACAAATGCTTATGCCCATCGCCCCACCGGGTGACTCCCCGCAACTCCTTCAAGAAGGCGAGTGCTGTTTCCCGAGAACGTAAGGTGGTCGAAGCCTTCGGACGCGGTGGGATCCCCCATGGACCGTTTGTCATTTTGTACACCTCATGCGGTTCCCCTGTCCGTGTTGCCGTATACCGTCAACACATGTATGGCATATTGAACACAATTACAGAAATGTTGCACTAATACAAAACTCACCTTTCGAATTCTGCACCCACTCCGTTTGCCCCCATTCTGGGTGCAGGCCCTCCTCCTCGGCAAATTTGCGCGCGGCCTCGTTGAAATCCAGCCCAAGCAGCGTTGTTGCAAGCCTGTTTCCCAAGTTCATGATTTCGTGCATAGGATCATAGAGCCAATCCAACGCCTAGTTAAAGTACGACAACCTTGCGAATGCGGCGGGCAACTTGAATCCGGTGGCCGAGAAACGTTCCGCCATGTCCGCTTTCGACCAACCTGATTTGGAAAGTGCCTCGTGTATTTCGCCCATTCGCTTGACAAACTCATGCGTGTAGTTCTCCGGCGGCCTTGCATGGCACGTGCACAAGTAGTAATACAACATATTTGTGGTATGTTGCAGGCATGTTGATGCATGTTGCAAACATGCTGCAAACATGCTGCAAACAATCCTTTACCTTGCACTCCCGCCGGCTAGTGGAGGGCTCGTGGGTGCCTCAGCATTGGGCGGCGGGGGGGACTCCTTGCTTTGGGCCTCGTGCGCCTCGGGGGGCGCCTCGCCCGCATCTCTGCACAATATCGTCCCAACATGTGTTGAACATCCCATCGACATGCTGCAACCATCACGATAGCGTGCTGCAGCACTATTGCGGCGAGCCACGTGAGGAATGGTGGGAGGGAAACCATGCCCCACGAGAGTCCCTTACCTTGCACTCCCGCCGGCTAGTGGAGGGCTCGTGGGTGCCTCAGCATTGGGCGGCGGGGGGGACTCCTTGCTTTGGGCCTCGTGCGCCTCGGGGGGCGCCTCGCCCGCATCTCTGCACAATATCCTCCCAACATGTTTTCAACATCCCATCAACATGCTGCAACCATCACGATAGCGTACTGCAGCGCTATTGCAGCGAGCCACGTGATGAATGGTGGGAGGGAAATCATGCCCCACGAGAGTCCCTTACCTTGCCTCTTGCATGCCACGAATCCTTTCGACAATCCGTTGCAAGCAATTAGGCACCGGTGGAACAAGTCGAAACGATTTCCCCTTAAAGGTTACCGTTGCCGGTTCTAGCTCCAAGATGTCGGAAGGTGGTAACCAAGTCGGCCACGCGGTATTGTCTGGAAATAAATCGTGCGCCAATCTGGAGAAATCGTGCGGGAGCAGTTGCGTTGGCAGCCACTTATGATGCCATACCGTGTCCACTTCCACATAGTGCGGATCGACTTTCCTGCAATGTGTTCCAGGATCCCTACAATATAATCTCAATATGTATGCAACATATGGTAACCATGTTGCATACATGTAGCAAAGAGTCCTGTGAAGCAAGAAAGACACAACCTCGACGTCGAGAAGAAAGTGAAAGGGTGCTACCTCACGGACAACTCCAGTTCCATCGTAGATATTGGAAGATGCGGAGGCGCAATCCACGCCGAAAGGCGTTCCTTCTTCGTAATCGTTTCATACTCCGGGTCGCGGAAGCCTTCCGCGGTACTCCAATCTTCCGGGAATATGAGCTTGATATTGGGAAGGGGTTTGAGCGATGTACCCTCCTGAGCATTGGAAGGTTTGATCGGCTCTCGATCGGCTAAGCACCCGCCTTGCGCGGGATTTCTCATCGCGCGCTTGGCTAACGAAGATTGTTGTACGGGGGGGGGCGCCTTCCCTTGGACGAGGGCGGCGGCTCTAGCCGAAGGCAAGCCGGTTCGATGTCGCTCCGCATCACTTGGTGATGATGATTGAGGGGATCGTTCATGGCGAGGTCGCTTTTCACCATGAACAATTTGATCTCCTCGGACCATACTGCATTGAAGTCCCCTTTACCACGCCCATCACCCTTCGAAAATGTACTGCAACTATGTTGTAATATGTTGGACATATACTGCGGACATATTGACGATATGCTGAAGGAACTTTCAAGTAAAGCAATAACCCAAAAGTAGGTTTTCGGACCCCCCCCACAAAAAACGCACACAAGCTATGTCGCAAAATATAGCTCCTGAGTCCATATAACAAGTCTCACCAGAATTGAAGAACATGTTTTTTCAACTTTTTTAGGGCTCACTTCAACACTTCCGCAGCATACTGAAAGGGGGGGCTAAAGGCAGGGCTCAAGGTCTTGAGCCCTCACGTATTGAAGTGAGCCCTCACGTATTGAAGTGAGCCCTCACGTATTGAAGTGATCCCTGCCTTGAGCTCTGCAGGCGGTTGCACGCGGTTGCACGCATATTGACCTTTACAAAAATTTAAAAAACTTTTTAGAGGAGAATCTGTTCAATACTACTTCAATACGTGAGGGCTCACTGCAATACGTTAGCGATTGCAGGCGTATTGAAATGGCGTATTGGAGATGTATTGAAAACTGCTGATGTCAGCTTTGCCAGTGCCACGTCAGACGGATCTTCGCAAAACTGACTTGGCACTTTTTCGACCCATCTCCAATACGCCATTTCAATACGCCTGTAATCGCTAACGTATTGCAGTGAGCCCTCATGTATTGCAGTAGTATTGAACAGATTGAACAATTTTCGGGGAAACAATTTTGGAATTTTAATTTTTAGGAGAATCTGCACCCCTCGTTCGTGAATCGAACGGCCGAAATCGTAACTCAAGAAGTACCCCCAAAATACTCAAGAAGTCCCCCCGAAATGGCCCAAAATATGGTCTGGCAAAACCCTTCACTGAGACTCGAACTCATCACCTCAAGGGTGTGAGAACGACGCTCAACCACTAGACCATTACAATGGATTGGATACGTAGAGCGTAGTCATTTCTTATTAATTCCAATGCTCATGTCACTCATCTCACTGAGAGTCTGAGACATCGCATCGCATCGCATCGTCATCATCGTCGTCATCGTCGATCGTGCTCGCATGACGATGACGAGTCGATCCGATGTGACTTCTGAACGGCAGGGAAAGCTTTTGAGCACTTCGAATTTTCTGAACGGTCAAGTTCAAACACACGTTATTGCACTCTTCACAGTTCGCCGTCAGCAGTGTTGCAGCAGCCTCACCAGTGAGTTGCGTGCTGTGATATTTTTAATTCTCACAGGTTGCAATATGGCACTGGTTTGCAGTGCATGTTTTGGTTATGCGTGTGTATTATTTTGTGTGTGCTTCGCGCGCTCATACTTGGCATGCGTGAAACTTTGACTAGGGAGTGAACGGGAAATTCCCGCGAGTCCTTTGCACTCGATATAGTTGGTTCAAATCCAACTCACTCCACATCCCCCTTTTACTTTCCTTTGCTTCTTTCGTTGACGACTGCTAATTTCTTTCTTCTTTACTAAACGTTAGTTGGTTGGTTTCGTTTTTCAGATCCGCTGAAAACGTTCGCGTGGCGAAGTCATATTAGGTTTTCATCTCGCGTTCATATTCGCATTTATTTGAGGTTGCTCGGTTGTTAATTATGTTTTCAATAAAGGTTTATTTTGTGCTTTTCCGCTTTTTACTAAGTGTTGGCTCTTTACTTTCCTTTTCAGATTGGCTGTTTTCGAGGAGGGCGAAATGGAGGAAATCGACCGCCTCGAGTACAACGTCAACTTCAAGCATCCCTTCAAACATTCTAGGTTGATAAGTCCTTTATGTTTTCAATAGAATATTCTTTTGTGCGTATCCGCTTTTTTACTAAGTGTTGGCTCTTTACTTTCCATTTTAGATCGGTTGTTTTGGAGCGAAGCGAGATGGAGAAAATCGACCGCCTCGAGTACGACGTCAACTTCAAGCATCCCGTCAAGCGTTCTAGATGAATACATTGATTTTAGGTTGGCATCTTGTAAATAGAAAGTGCACGAGTAGAACATCATTTTGCGTATTGTAAATAGAAAGTGCACGAGCAGAACATTATTTTGTGTATTCGTTGGTATGATAAAATTTGATAGTCCCATTCGTATTCCTTTCTGCCTAGCTAGATACATGTTAATCGTAGTAAAGATGCTCGAGTGTTCCCTACTATTCTTATTTTGTTTATCTCGCATAGCATACGCATAGTGGAAACATAGTGAACACACTGCATGTTGCAAATGTGCAATATGTATGCTATAGGTCTATAATATATATCCAACATAGGCAACTTTTATTTCAATACATATGCAATATGTCCACAGTATATATACAACATATTGAATTGCATGTTCAATACGTATACATATGAATTTGCAGTATATGCAATAGGTCCGCATGTATGTATCCAACAATATACTGAATGTTCCGTTTCAATACATATTCAATAGGTCCGCAATATATATACAACATATTGAATTTGCATGTTCAATACGTATGCAATAGGTCCGCAGTATGTATCCAACATACTGAATGTTCCGTTTCAATACATATTCAATAGGTCCGCAATATATAGACAACATATTGACTTTACATGTTCAATACGTATGCAGTAGGTCCGCAATGTGTATCCAACATATTCAATGTTGACTTACAATATGCATACAATATGTGGGCAATATGTCTGCAACATGCCTTCATAGTGTTTGCGACATGCATGGTGCATGTCTCCAACCCTATACTACACATGTGTTGAAGGCATATTGAAATAACTCTCTGCATCGAAACTTCAATATGTCTCCAATACATGAGGGCTCACTGCAATACTATGTTGCACACATGTTGGAGCGCTTGCAGGCATATTGCACACATATTGTAACATTTTTTATTGTATTGAACATTTATTGTCAATACGCGTGCAATATGCCTGCAATATGTGTTCAATACGATGTATTGCACGCGTCCAGAAACGTAGGGTCTCTTGAGTACTCGAGCCGCAACAATTTTTTCAGGCCCTGAACGTGATTGGGGGGGCCTACCAATCATATCATAGCACCTTAAGGACCTAAACTAACTTGCCTTGTGCCCCATCGGTCGACAGACCACGTGTAGTGTTCGCGATGCATGCATATTGTCACATGGGGAGCAATTTTTGCAGGTTTGATATTTCCACTTTTGCAGAAAAAGTCTTCAAGTCTTTGATGATTTTTCTCAGGCGGATTTTCGAAATGACTGAGCTATACCGTGGCTTAGATTCAAGACATACATAATAATGATACATGGATCGATGTGTGGCCCGCTATGCATGGCCTTGTTTGCTGCGCGATACATGACTCGCACCAACGGGCTCAATTCCGGATTCCTTAAGTATGGGACGAAATGACAAAAATCTCAGTTTTGCGTGGCCCATATCATGCGATCTGTGTGATATATTACCAATAGTAAGCATAGCGATGTTTGTATATGACTTCAAACTATATCTGGGAATTTTTGCGGAATTTTCCAACCATTAGGGTGCATGCATTTGGAAATTTTACCCGAAATTGAGACGCAAAATCAGGGAAATTTCAAGTTCAAACCTTTAGAATACATCTCAAAGTAAAAGGGTGGTGGTTTATTCGACATCTTGAGGCCAACAAGCATGTCTAGCAAGGTGGTTTGTCGTCGGTACTCAAGAGAGTACCGAAGAAAATAAATTATTTTCAGGCATTTTACCCCCCAAGTTCGCACTGCAAGTAAAGGCGGCTAAATTCAACAATGACATGTAGTCGTGTTTGGACAAATTCAAAAGGGTCTTGAATGAATTTAAAGAGATGTCAATTGACCCTTATAGTCGAGTCTAATGGCCGCTCAACATATTTTCCTTCGGTACTCAAGGGAGTACTCAACCGCCGGGCAGTAGCCATTCTGCTTTCGAAAAGTTAGATCCGAACCTTTCAAAATCATTATGCTGGATAGTGATATTTGCCTCTTGTGGCCTAGTATTAAATGTGATATATACATGTACATGCTTTGAATCCACATGAGATCTTTGTCACTAGCAGTTTGTAAGAGTCTGGTTCGGGTCCCCAGAGTGCCGGCACGCCACTCTGAGGTATGTGCGAAGTCGTGCCGGTGTGCTTGTTTTATCTGTGAATTGCCCCCTTCGTTGCCCGTTTGCCTTCCTGCTTTTCGTGTTTCCAGCTGAGCCTGAATCTACATCCTGTGAACACAAGTTAGACCCACGCCCGTTTTGCGAATCCTCGAGCTAGCGCGGCAGAAGCGCGTTGCCGCCTGGCATGTTTTACGTTGCGCAGCAGTAGACATGCATGTCGCCGTCCGCAGCGGTGGAGATCCGCAGCTGTCCGAAAACGTTCGCGAATTCAAAGCACGCTAGCGAATTCTCACAGAGTGGCATTTCCCCCGTTGAGCGCGTAGCGGCGAGATAGCCCGAAGCTGCGCTTACCGTAAATTCCCACCCGCGACGGCGAACCGCTACAGGCACTCTCAGCAGTGTCCACGCGTGCGCACGATGCGCCCGGCCTTTGTGTGCCATATTTTGCACCAGTTTCTTTGCGAATTCGAACCCCGCAGGGCTTGCTTGCTGTATATCCTCAAACCGGCGTATGTGACAGGCGTTTGGGAATGCACAACCGTAGCCGCGCTAACACGAGCCGTGACACATGGCTTTTGCCGTTTGACGAGGTTGTAGCCGAACGCATGTTCGGTTTCCCCACAGTTTGTATGATATTCATCTTTGTGAATTCGACCTGCGCAGGCGTTGGCAACGTTGAATTCCCCGAACGGACCTGTGTGACAGGTTGTGGGGATTCATGGTTGGCGGCGCGCCAGCTTGAGTTCAGATACCTGGCCCATGCCCTTTTCCCATGCGCGTGCTCGAGACATGCTTTCGCCCGCAGTTCTTGCATATGTTCCGACGTGAATTCGTGCGTGCCTGCTGGAAAGGTGCCAACTAGGTCTTGTGGCAAGCTGTGGGCATTCACCTCCGGAGCCACTCCACAGCTCGGGCGCACGGCGTACGGGCCGAAAGCAGTGAATGCCCAATGGTAAAGTGTTGTTTTGTTCTTCTGGAACGGTATCTCCTAACGGGGTGCCGAACCTCTTCGTAGGATATATTTAAAAAAACTTGCCCTCCAATGCCGCACCCACATCTCAAACCCAAAATCCCTCTCAGCACCCCACACTCAACCACAACAGAGATACACCGCCATTTTAGCGCCCAGCAATACCACCACGCCCCGCCAGCCCCTACATTGCCGCCCCTTGTTCAAAATCACGACAACTGCTCATCCAGGAGGTAGCAGGCGCCATAAGTGTCTCACAGCAAATTAAGTCCAAGGTCAGCAAAGAAAGTCGGTCGAAGAGGAAAAGAAAGGCTGTATGCTAATCTGCCGATAATCCCAAGATAACCAACGGTAATCAAGCTAAGCCAGTGTATTGAGTACCCCTGGATTCGCAAGACACCGTTGCCAGAGTGGTCTTCACCGTGTTCATAATATGTAGAATTGATCCGCTCGCTCTATTCCACGTTGATGCCGCTGCAAAGAAAGGCTGTATGCTAATCTGCCGATAATAATCCCAAGATAACCAACGGTAATCAAGCTAAGCCAGTGTACCGAGTACCCCTGGATTCGCAAGACACCGTTGCCAGAGTGGTCTTTACTGTGTTCATAATATACAGAGTTGATCCGCTCGCTCTATTCCACGTTGATGCCGCTGCTAATTACCTTCTAACGGCCCACCCGCTTAAGGATTCGCCAGTACACCAAGGGTGTCCCTGTTGTCACCGTCAGACAAAGTGGCCAAAATAAGGAAACCGCAGGATAAGGTGCTCGAATGGTCACACCGCTTGCTTTGTGACTCTTCCTATAGTAGTGTGTATGACTGTCACCCGAACCTGAACCCTAACTGTTTATGCCCATATAACGGGCTAACTTATCAGCTTTAATACATTCTGAGAAAACCGATCACTGAGTGAATATATCCCGGGTCCTAGGGGTATATCCAACAGGTTTGGCCCCACGCACTCTTTATTCAGACACTGCGAATTTTAGCCATGTCTGGCTAAACAGCGACGCTTGAGATGGAGTGAGGGGCTCCACTAGAGGCGCGGCGGAGCGGTATGGCCTAGCTGATGCCTGGTTGATTGGATTTACGGGAGGCTTGTGCACGAGGCGGACTTCATTTTCCTCGCTTCGCGTTGGTTGACGTTGGAAATTTTGGTCGGATCCGACACCACTTTCCTTGGCCGCGTCACTCTGCATCCACATGCACGTGGGGAGACTTTTACGCCACGACTTTCCCTTGTTTTCCTCGACAACCGCATTACGACTTTTGACCGCCGCTCCTTCCGCACCTCGTCCCATTTTCCCTCACGTCGTCTCTACAGTCTCTTTCACCATGGTTGCGACTAGATTGACCTCAAGTATGGCGTCTCGCCGACGCTCTTTAGCTACGATTTTCGACTCCGCTGCTGCCCGTAATTCCGTCACGCCGGCTACGCCGGCACCTACTGGTGTTCCGGCTGCGAACTCCGCCCAAGCCGTTTTCTTGGCGGGTGTTCGCTCACTCACCCGTGAGCGCTTCGACGAGAGCGTGGCGAAGCACGTGATCCGGAAGTGTTTCCGTGAGAAACATGACCGTTTTACGGGAACGGAATCCAACGCGCAGGTGCTTCTCTCCAAGCTGGTGCCTGCTCTCCAGGAGGCGTTCGAGGCGCAGGACGCCTTATTTGCGCCACTCTTCGACTTGGAGGACTCCACGTTGGCCATCCGCCCCGAGACCAACAAGCTTCTTTTTTCGACGCTCGAGCTCATCGTGTGTCCCGCCTCTCCGGCGGGTGACTGGCTCGAGGCTTCCGCGACGTTGCACCCGGTGGACGGCAAGCGAGCCCTTCTGGAGCTCGCGCGGCGGCTGCTGGACTCCGGTGCACCCTTTCAGGGGACATCGGACCTCCTTGGCGTCCGCTTCAAGGCCTACACTGACCCGTCCGAGTCCATCACGGATTTCAACGCGGCCTTGCGGTCCGCCAAGAGGCGCAACACCCTCGACGATGACGAGGTGAAGGAGTTGTTCCTCGCGGCGCTGGATCCTGGATTCTACGCGCCGGTGGTGTCGAGGCTCTTCACGCACCAACAGCGGGCGGCCGTGGACCTCCTCACCATTCAGCAATGGGTCCTCGAGTGCTACGCCCGACACGTCGCGGCCGGTACGCACACTGCCTCGTTCACCCTGTCCGCAGCGGCCGTGGCCACTGACGGCGACACCTCGCAGCTGTCCGACCTCACGGCCATCATCTTCGACGTGAGGCGGCAGCTGAAGGTCCTCACGGACAAGGTCAACGGGCGGGGTTTTACCCCACGAGCGGACAAGAACAAAATCGGCAACGGGGGAGGCGGCTCCGGTGTTCGTTTTGCGGCAGGTGACCTCCCGACGGGGGGAAACTGGCCGCAGTCGCAGGCGAGGAAGCGCGTTGCTTTTCACAAGGGCAGCGGTGACTTCATCCCGTTCTGCCAGAATTCGACGTGCAAGAAGGACGAAGCACGTCACTGGCACCGCGACTGCCCGAACGGCGGCAAGCACGGCGCTGGGGGAAGCTTCCACAGCTTCTCCCTCGGTGACATCGAGAACGACTTACTGGCGGCGCAGTTTCAGACGGCCATGGACGAGCACGACGGCGAGCGGTTCGATGCGCTCTGCCTTCTAGCGGGAGGTAAGCCGGAGATGCTCGACGGCGTTTCGGCGTGTGCCTTCGGGCTCGAGCCGGAGCGGGAGAACGGTGCGTTGCAGGACTTCCTACCCTACTGCCGGCCTGCCACCCACATGGGGGGCTTCACAGTGGGTGGTGTGGCAGAAGGCATCTCGGCTGCCGCCTGCACGCATGTCCGCGAGGACGCACCGCCGGCGCCACCGCCGGCGGCAATCGAGCCGATGTTTACCCGGACGAGTCGGAGGCAGAGTATATTGCTTACCGTGGCGGGCCGGCCCGGGGCCGTAGCTCACCACTCCGGGCCGCATGCGGGCCGATGGAATATATGGATGCGGGCCGTGACGTTTGATATGAAAATACCAAAATTTATGCAAAATTATGCGATTTTTACAATATCACCATACTTAAAATTAAATTTTCGCGCCTGCGGCGGGCAATTTTGGAGACTGGCCGTATTGGCCGAAAGCCGGCCAGTGGATTTGCTGATTGCGGGCCGTAAAGAAAAAAATAAGCAATACACACTGGTCGGAGGCGCCCGACGCCGGTGACATGGTGCCGGTGGACCCCATGCACGCGCACGACCCCCGACCTCTGCTTTGCGGACCGGATCGCAAGGATGGGGGGACTCTCGATGACTCGATCACGGCTGAGGGCAAGGACTTGGCGATGCGATACATGCACGCCGAGTCGGAGACCGACTCTTGCGACGGCGACGTGGACGACTCTGCAGCTGGGTGTGACCCTATTGACGGTGAGGATGCGGTCCCGCGCCCTCCAGCATCTCGTCGGGGATGCGGTGCACCGCCTTGGGGGTTTGCCCGCTCTTCGGCAATTACGGTGATGCTTTGTGCATTCTTCTGTGTGTGCGCCACCGCGACGCCACTCACACCTGCCGCTCCTGGCGGGGCGTGTGCACCGGACCACACCGGCCTGGAGGTCGGTGGTGCTGCTGAGGCGTCCACCAGCGAGCCTGCATTAGCTTCTGCGACACCGGCTGCTATTCCGCCGCGCCGGCACGGCCGGCACCGTGCTCGACAAGGCCTACTCAATTCACCGATCGGGCCTTACATCCCGGTACATACATCCCGGTATATCCCGGTGTTTTGAAAAAAGAAGGAAAATAACAGCATAATATCCAACAATAAATCATGATAAAACTACCAAAATACGAATTATTGTATAAAACATGAGCAGAGCTGGATCTTAGCAGTCTAGCATTAGGGACGCCAACAGACACCTAGCACTTGCGAAAGCAAAACAATAATGAGTCCACTGACTCTGACCCTCGGTCAGAGACTACTTATCTCAAGTCAAGGTCACATCTATGCATAACTGTAACAGGTGTCCGCTCTAAAATCTTCATCTACCAATCAAATGCTACTATTCTCTGCCAGCTTTAACTCCCATGCAACTTTGGCATTTTATAGGATACCCTTACTCCATCGACACATTAACTTTGTCAGCAGATGCATGAGCGGATAGCGGTGCACGTGGTCGCGACAACGTCATTCTGGGCATCGTTAGGGTCAATTTAAGCTATCGATTACCTTGATGCGGGGGGTGTAAGGGGTTCAAATGGGCTCTTAAGAGGGGGGACAAATCGATCGAATCAATACCCCGTTTCCGGGGTAGAAAGTTGTATAGGAGTTAAGGATGTTACGGTATCACATTCTCTGGCTGGCACGTCAGTGGCAGCATTCTGATCGTCATATCTTCCAGAAACACCCTTCTTGCGGTTCTGATGTCATACTACGATGACAATATCTTCTTCATCATTTCTGCTACCTCCGAGCAGTCACCACGCGCCAGGTATGTCACGCCTGTCACGCCTGTCACCAGCTGGACAACCCCGGCTTCTGTACCACGAGAAGCCGACGTTTGTTACAGATGTCCTCTTTTACACACGCATCTACATTATTGAGTGAATCAAGCTTATCCGTGAGCAATTTTGGGGCGAGCTTGCGAGGGGGTAGGAAAAGTTGTAAAATTTCCAAGTGATTTTGGGGTTTCGCCTACCCATGCTACTCAAACCGAGGTTTTGAGGGTCAAGATGAACTCGGATGAAACTTTTGACAAGACACTGCAGAAAGAGCAACTCGAGAACTTGATGACGCACGTCTCCGAATTTTCAAAGGACCTTCGCGTGTCACGGAGAGTCCCTTATAATGCCCACGTCCTTAGGTATTGTGCACCCAACTTAAGGGAAATCCGGAATATTTCAGCACATACCCTATGCTGAAATCTGTATAGGCAGCCCTGACTGGGAGTCCCGGTCAGGCCCCTATGACAGATCCCTAGGACCAACACTGGACTGCTGACTGATCTGTAGGTTCGTACTGTGACACACGCTGTGTCACAGGTAGGCTAGACTCCGAGACCGTCCGAGACCGTTCCGGGTATATCTAGCTTAGGGTTTATTTATCTTATACAGTTTATCCACACGAGTACGGGACTTTCTGATATCTAGTGTACTTGGATATTCCGGTAGGTCGTGGCCCCATCCACGTTTTCATTCCACTTGCTATCTTGGCCATGATTGGCTAAGCAGCCGCTTGAAGAGGTGGTGCGCACTTGCGCGTTTGGGTGCGACTAGGATTTGGACATGACTTTACGGTAGACGTCTCTTGCGGCTGCGAGTCATGGGCACCGCGCGTTGCTATTGCTCGGTTTTGGCAATGTTCATTTGCGTTACTTTACCTGCCCTGATCCCGCTGGTTTACGTATTTTGGGCTGGTGCTCCGGACACCTTCGACCACATCGACATTTGCAAGTGCCCCACGCTCTTTTCGCCGCTCCGCACGTTCTGCCGTTACGTCTTCGCTCCGTTTCCGCCACAACACCCAAACGTGCTACCGCGCATCATTTTTTCTATGGCTTTCAGAAGTATGGCGACGTCTACACGAGCTCGCAAACGCCTATTGAGGGACTCCGATTTGGACGCCTCAATACGGCTTTTGGATGCGGTTCGGGACACTCCGACCGCTAGCACCCCACCTGTGGTGCCCCCTTCTACTTCCAGCAACACCGACGCTGCTGTCGCGTTGCGGAAGCACCTGGTCGACCAACATGCCACGGTTGACGCGGTGTACAAGGGGCGCTTGCATCGGGCTTGGGCCAAGGGTATCCGCGAGGATATCCTTGGTTCCAAGAAACATCATTATCGTGGTACTGACGACACCGACCGCCTCTCCGAGTTGGTGGTGCAGCTTCGGACCGAGTTTGAGTCCGCTGGGCTGGATTTGGCCCCCTTTGACCTCGACGACCCCACCTCTCTGGTTATCGAGAAGGTTAATGGACTCCTCTACGACGTCTTGGCCCTCGTCGTGGAGCGGAACTCTGTGGCTGACACTTGGCTTCGGGGTACGGACTCTTCGGCTGACCGAGATGGACGTCGGGCTCTCATCGACATCATCAAGGGGAGCGTACCGGCAGCCCTACGCGAGAGCCACCAGCAGGAGCACGCGGCTCTTCGTTATCCCGCGGGCGTTGACCCGCAGCCGATCTTGGCTCGTGAGCAACGTCTGGTGCGGGATAACCGCGCTCCTGACTGGCGGCCCACCGACGAGACCCGCAAGCTCTCACTGTACAACCGCCTCGACCCGATCTTCTACGCGGCGGTGAAGGTGCGGTACCCGCTTGCGGGTGACCTCAACGGGGTCACTCTCCGCTCGCTTCAGGCTCTCGTCGTGGCCATCTTCCAGGCATGGGCGCAGTCGGACGATGGGGCGACAGCGCGTGAGAAGCAGGTGCTGGGGACGGGCGGTACGCCCTCCGCTCTGGTCACGTCGTCGGAGTACACGGTGCTCCTCGAGGAGATCGCGGCCTTAAAGGCCTTGGTGCGAGGTGGCCGTGCGGGCGGGGGACAGCAGCCGCAGCCGCAGCATCGGGGGAAGCAGCATCCGAGGGGGTTTCGCGTGGGTGCAGGCAACCCCCCCGCGGTCGGCTTTGACCGCGACAGCATGAAGGCGAAGCCGCTGTGCCACCGCTGCCGCAAGGCCGGTAAAGGTGAGGTGTATCACCCGTACCGCGACTGCCCGCTTGGCGGTCGCCAGCACTCGCCGGCCACGGCTGCGGCTTTCTGCATTCCCATTGAGCAGGAGGACGCGGAGCGAGGGCCTGCACGCATTGGCGCTCGTGCAGGTCTTCCAGGACGCGGCAGACATTGGACCGGAGGCATTCTCGCATGCGGCGTTGGCGTATGGTCCGCCCGCGGTGCTCTCCACGGACGGCGTCGGTGGGATCGACGTGGCGGCCTACGGTTTCTCCGTGCCGCCTCCGCCTTCTGGCGGGACCGACGACGAGGACATCTTGCGGCGGCTTGATGCCCTCACCACTGAGGTTCAGGCCGCCCAAGAAAAGGTACATTACACTCACGCATCCTTTGTTCCTGGTAGTGCGGTTGAGGGGCATGCGTCGGCTCTGGTGTGTGGCCCTGCCGCTGCGGCGGGGATCGCACCGGAGGGGCAGGTTCCGGCAGGTGGTGCGGCGGCATCGGCGTCCGCCGTGCCGGCCCCTGCTATGCCTGTTTCTCAGGTGGAGGATGTACAGCCCGCGCCAACTCAATCGGCGCGGGTAACCACCACGGAGGCGACATGCGGTGAGTTCGGAGGCTTCGTGCAGACGGTGAATCACGCCGCCGTCCACCCGTCTGACCTGACAGGCTATGACACGGACGACTACGAGGATTTCGCCGACGGTACTTTCGCGGTGAAGCCGCGAGCTCCGGCCGGTGCTATCGGGTGCGGTGTGCCGCCTTTCGGCTTTGGCACGCCGGCAATCGGCGCTCTCGCCATGCTTTCTCTCTTGTGCATTTCTTTTGCAGGTGTAGCTGTTTCGGCATCCACAGCTTCTGCTGTGTCGGCATGTGCACCGGCTACGGAGGTGCCTTCGCCTGGTGGTGATCTCGATTGGGAGGCTCCGTCATTTTACTCTACGAATGATTTTGTTGATTCAGTGAACCCGGCTCAGGGTTCTTGTTGGCTCACGATGTGCCGCCGCTTCAGCCGCCCGAGCCTCCTGACACTCTGAGCCTGCTAGCATTTCAGGATTTAGCTCAAGCGGATTTGGGCTTCGGCATGGCATTTTATTACGGTATGGCATTACATGAGAGCGGACCTCTGGATGTGGAGCACTACTACGGTGCTGGCTACTTTACTTCCTATTATGGGATGGACTTCCGTGAGGCCACCGCTGACTACTTTGGTACTGTCGATTGACTTCTTGCTCACTCTGGAGGCACACCGACATGGTGGTGTGCAGAACTCCTGTGACCTCAAAGACTTCTTCAATCTGGTTTATGGTTTTACTTTGACACCTTTGAAATTGCTGGATTCAGTGACCCGTAGGTCATATCTTACTCTGACTCCCGTTAGCTGTACCAGTACTCGTACAGTACTAGGTGACAGATACCTAGGTCACAGACGGCTTATATTCGTTTAACTCTTATAATCAGTTTACACTTGTATGAGAAACTATTCAGTGACCACCCGATATAATACGGTATATTATATCTCACAGGTTATGGGGTATTACCCCGCTTTTCTCACTGCTGACTTTGCCATGATTGGCTAAGCTTTTCCGCTTGGCGGGGCGTTGGGGCCTCGCGAGGTGTTGAATCGGCCACTTTAGGGCGTGCGGTTTAAACTAAGTTGCGGTGAGATTTCGGATTGGAACTTTCGGCAACTTCTTCGGGTGTCCGCGTTGGATTTCGTTTTTGACTTGGACTGATCACCCCTGTCGACATCTCCTTGGCCGTCGCGTATTCGACTTCGTTGATTTCGTTCGACCCCATCTTGTACTTACTCCGCAACTGCATTACCGTCGCCCGCCACCTTACGATTTGAGCCTCGCCTTTTCCCCAACCCCCCTCCTATAGGATTTTATTCTGATGACTACATCCTCAGTTGGTACACCTGCCGTGGGCGCTAGAATGCGCCTTGACTCAATCTTTGCTAGGAACGTGGGTGCTCGCTATAAGAGCACCCCGCAATCAGCGAAAGTTGTACTCGCTGCTGCTGACAGGACACGCGGCAATGCCGGTTTGCAATCATCCTGGGACACTGACGTCGTTCACTGACGCGTGTTGCAAAGGACACCTTAGGTACTAAGGCGTCCTCATTTTCCGGAAGTGAACCTCATCGTCAACTTCTTTGGGATTCCTTTGTCAACAAGGACACCGCCAACGAGGACATCTTTGACCTCGTGGACGTCACCAAAGAGGTTCACCCGATCTTCAACGACATTTTACTTCGTGCGTTGGTCTCTTTGACAACGCCCCACTCTCCAGCTCGAAGGTGGGTTGACGCTTCGGCTCGGATCTCTCCGCGCGACGGTAAGCGTGCCCTCCTTGAGATCACCAAGCGGCTGTTGCCGCCTGGGCATCGGCCGCTCCGCCACCACGAAGAGCTCTTAAGCATTTCTTTTGGTTCGTCTGTTGACCCTGAGCCCTTGGTCGCGCAATTTGACGAATGCCTGAAGGCTATCGCGGCTAGCGGAGCGGGCCCCCTGGACGACGAGGCCGCCAAGAGGCAGCTCCTGGCGGCACTGGACGCCGAATTTTACAAGGAGGTAATCACCCCTCTTCGCCTGGACACTGAGTTGGCGAAGGTGAGCATCGAGGAGGTTTACACTCACATTCTGGAAGTGTGGTGGTGTGCGAACCCTAATGGCCCTCCCACCCGCCCCAAGGCAGCCGTGCCTATCCCGGCGCACACGCCTCTCGGATTGGCTTACGCAGGTGACGAGCCGAGTGACGTCTCGGGCTTCCTCGAGGAGTTCGCACGTATCATTGGTGAGGCCTCTGCCCTACTTGCCTCCCTCCGTCATGACGAGCGCGAGATTGCACGAGACACACCGCCGCCACGGAATGATTCTCACCGTCCGCATGGAGGCGGTGGTGTGAGGTTCCCACCGTCCAAGTGGCGTGACGAGCGGAACCGTCGGACCGACGGTAAATTTCACGGCCGTAGTCGTCACGTGGGATGGAAGCACCGCTTCGGGGCGTCCCCACTCCCGAAGGGCGGGAATTGGCCTCAAGGTATTAGGACGCAGGGTGCTAGGAGCATCTCGTTTCACTCCGCGTCCTCGGCCTTCGTACAGGAGTGCCCACTCTGCCCTGGGCACTTTCACGACACTGCACGTTGCCCTGAGGTGTGTGGTTCGTGCGACGTTGACCTGCGTGATGCCGCCATGGACTTGGACGAGGTGGTTTCGGCCTTCCAGACCGCCTTCGACAACGAGAACGACGAGGAATTCGCTGACCTGTGCCACGAGCACGACCAGCCGCTGGTGCGTACCGATCCTGAGCCCTTCACCTACCCGGTGCGGCACGACGTGGGATTACGCGTGCCCACTATGCGGGCTTGGGTCATGGTGCTTCGGACGCCGGCATGGAGGATGTGCTTTCAGATGCACGGGGCGTCCTTGAGTCACTCCGGTCTGCGGCTACGGCTGCACAGGTCGGTGGTGCTGCCGCCGCTGGTAAGCAATCACCACTACACATCGGTACTCTGTCTGTACCGCGGGTGGTGTGCGATGCGCCACCACCTGCCAATCACGAGATCGACACTAACCTATACCCTATTTCGGCATCGGACCCCGCTTCTTTCGGGTCTCCTTTCGAGGAGCCGCTCCGTGTCTCTTTTATGGACCAGGTAATGCCGGCTTGCTCTAACCCCTCCCTAAAATTGTGCTCGATTGACTCGGTTCACGAGTCGATTCACCCGGGAGAGCTTTCCGTGATCGACGATGACGACGACTCCGACGGTTTCTCCCATTCCGGAGACGAGATTCCCTCGGCCCCACCGACTGCACGGTCACGTGTCGGTGTGGCCACATTGCCGGGGGTCTTCTCCTTTGCATCTCTAGCCCTGCCCGCACTCATGTGTCTTGCGTGTGTGTCAGCGGTTCAGGGTTCGGTGGTGCTCGATCGAGCCCCTGAATTCACCGCAGCAGTACATCCCACTGGGGTGACTGCCAACAATCTGTCTGCCTTGACGTACACTCTTCCTATCGGCATTCCTTTTCCTTCTGGGGTTTCGGCAGGTTTGAATTCTGATTTTCACTTTTCGGAATTCCTAATTTTGCTATACGAGTCTTCTCCTAACTCTGGTTTCTGGTTCTGGACTCTGGGCTCGGGACTCTGGTTCTGGATTATGACTTCTGGACTCTGGTTCTGGTTGGACATCTTTGACACTGACGACTTCTTCAACTCTGGTGAACTCTGCAACTTTGTAGACCACTTTGGAAGTGGCTGAGTATCTGCAAAATTGAGCTGTAGGAACTTAGCTTGAAAGCAGTATCCTAGCAGCAGTTTTAGAGAGGGACCGCCCTGGCTGAAGCACAGGCCTCCCTCTAGCAGTTTCCAGCTCCTAGCTGTTTGTTGTTTCGGAACAATTTGATTTGTCTGTGCTCCGCTCTCTGCCACCTGTAACAGCACTATGTACAGTCACAGGGTGGTGTGCTGGATTCAGTGACCCGTAGGTCATATCTTACTCTGACTCCCGTTAGTTGTACCAGTACTCGTACAGTACTAGGTGACAGATACCTAGGTCACAGACGGCTTATATTCGTTTAACTCTTATAATCAGTTTACACTTGTATGAGAAACTATTCAGTGACCACCCGATATAATACGGTATATTATATCTCACAGAAATCTTCAATTTGACTTGCTGACACAGAGCCATTCAGTAGTTTAGCAGGACCTTAATTGCCTATGAGTTTATGCTCTTGTGCTAGCTAGAGGGTTCTAATTTGTGTATCAGAATTGCACAATTAGATTAGCAGTTAGGCCTTGTCACCCTAGCTCCTGCCCTAACACTTACAGCTTTACATTTTCTGACTCTCCTAGCCAGTCACCACCCACAATGCTGGGGTGGTGTGCTGAAATCTGTATAGGCAACCCTGACTGGGAGTCCCGGTCAGGCCCCTATGACAGATCCCTAGGACCAACACTGGACTGCTGACTGATCTGTAGGTTCGTACTGTGACACATGCTGTGTCACAGATAGGCTAGACTCCGAGACCGTCCGAGACCGTTCCGGGTATATCTAGCTTAGGGTTTATTTATCTTATACAATTTATCCACACGAGTACGGGACTTTCTGATATCTAGTGTACTTGGATATTCCGGTACCCTATTGAAACGGCCTCATTATAATAATAACAATAATAAAACATTTACGCTAGCAAAGGGGACAAAGTCCTGAGAGTGCGGTATCCCTGCAAAACAGGCTAGTGAAAACACCAGGGGCTACTCCCTCTGCTATAGCGCGCCCACAAAAGGGCCCAGCCCGCTTTTCAGCAGGGTGACATCTAGAGAAAAAGCTAAGTGCTAGGCAATAAAAAACTCTAGAAGATGGAGAAGCAGCCATGGCCGGGTGAGTGGAGGGGCGGCTGAATCTGAGCGGTGGGGAGGGAAGTCGAAGAATTAAGGAAGTTTTTGAAGACGTTGGCCTCATTATATCCCGCAATCTTGGATTATAGAGGTATACTGCATATCCATTGTTCAAAGGGAACATAGTAGCCCATGGCCTAGCACTGCTTTGGCATTGTAAGTCCGATATTCTACGAGTTATTGACGTTTGAAATGTGGTTCTTAGGTTGGGTGCACCCAACTTAGCTTCGGGTAATAGACAATGTGGCGACATGGTAGGTGGTTGCAGGGCTTTGTACACGTCAAACTACATATAAATTGTAAGTTTTGCCTATGGTATCGCACCGTGGCCGCCGGCGCGGCCCACCTTGGGTGCGTGCCGCTGCCGGCGCGGCCCACCTTGGGTGCGTGCCGCCGGCGCGTGCAGTGCAGCGTAGCACCGCCCGCGCCCCGCGTGTATGGGCGAGCGCAAGCAAGGGGTGCGGCCCATGTCGGGGTATCGGCCAAATTAGTCCCAAGGGGTCCCAATGGGTCCAAAACATGCTAATATTTGAGAGTTACAACCGTTTATCGAGTTCTTATTAATGGATTTCCATTTGATAATAAGGGTACTCTGGTTTTCTGAGAGAAAATGCCTCGGAGACCCCTACCCTAGAGCCAGCCAAACCCCCAAATGGCATGTTTGACCAAAATGGGGCGGTTTTGACATCTAAAATGTTAAAAAAAAAATCCATCGCCCATGATCCCCATGATGCCGTACCGCGCGTGCGATTTTATTATCGCGATAATTTTTATGATAATGAGTGGCAATTTTTTCTTTTGTATGGTATTATTACTGTATTTCTGAGGAGTATTTTGACACGCGTTTCGAGACGAGTAGAGGCTCATCAGTATGGCAAAATCCGGTCGCAAAAAACAGCCGTCTGATCCGCTTCTTGTGAGCGTGGAAATCCACCTACGACAAGTTGTGAGCTGTGCCACAGCAGCACTACGCACGTTGAGTTTGGCGAAAGGGAATTTTACCGCGCTCTCGCAGGGGGCAGCTGGTTCGCAATCCCTCTCTCAGCTTTCCGACTCACAGGTTGTCACAAGAAATCTACTCGAAGCTGTACAGCTGCTGGATACAAAGGCGCGCGCCACAGTAACCACAGCAAGACGCGCTTTAATCTCGAACAAGGAAAGTCATGAATCTGAGTGCGCAGCGCATCTGGGAACCAAGGATACAAGAAAGGGCCCTAGTGCGAGAACGCTGAGGCGCAAAAATCTTCGGGAATCACGCAGAGTCACACAGTCTGATAAGAGAGACACTGAGCCAACAGACGTTCCAACATCTCGCGTGACGAAACCCTCGAAAAAACAGAGCTCAGATATTTTGGTAGAGTCTTGCGCACCTCCAACAGACACAGGAGAACCAGTGACACCAGCCGCCACCTCATCCTTTGTGGCCTTAGGACCTTTGTCCACAGGAAAGAAAAGAGCGAAGGGCAGCACTGGTGACAAAGGGGATCGCAAGAATCCCAAGGCAAGAAAATCGCTTACATGGAGAAGAGAGACACACAGCAAACGCTCAGAGTCAGTGCCTGCTATTGAGAAGCAGGCGTCGGGATCCCTGCAGCGTTCGACGTCACTCAGCCCTGAGGGGCGATCCATGTTCTCAGTATACGACCGATAATTTTGCCACAGTAGAGATACTTGAATCAGACACCTTACTTGCTGCGGAAAGGGCATCGTGGCGAGTCCGCTTAACTAGATCCACTGATCAGGCGACTGCTTAACTGGGTGGGGCAACTCCCTCCTGTAACTGAAGTCAGAGACAGTATGCCGTTTGCGAGACTTCAAGCTTTGCTAATCCTAGGACAATATGGTGCCAAGAGTGGAGACACTATAATCAGCCACAATGTTTACTGTAGACAGAGCATCGCGACAAGCTCACTTCGGAACTCACGCCTTGCCAATCTCAAGACAATATTGTGCCAGCATCTCGATCGCGCCGCTTTTCCCACGAAGGTTTTTCCAGCGGCTGTATTGTGCTGTATTTGCGGTGAGAGGATCCAGAGGACCCGTGGGACCGCGGGGGACGGCTTACCCATAATCCTAAGAACCCGATCAGTCGAGGACTGCTTAGGATCCCACAGAGCCTAGCCACCACTTGCAAGCCTATTCCTCAAGTGTAGTGCTGATAAAGCCCCTGTCTGTTTAAAGTTCCTGCACCGCATTAGAACAATAACCCTGTGCCACTGCGGAGCGGGTAACTGTTTAGCTCTGCCGTTAGCTTCAGGGTTCGGGGCCTCAACACATCTTTTCAGACCGAGTTCCTTGCTTTGCAAAAGTGTGCAGCTTGAATAGGAGAAAACTTAATAGTGGTAATAGGCTAAAAGGGACGGCGCCCTATAAAAGCCCACTCAACGTTATAATTGAGTCCTTTTTCCTTTTTTTCCTACCGCGCGTGCGGCTCCACAGCGCTACTCCTTAAAAAATGTGATAATGAAGGCGCGTTGCGTTGGACCCTCCCGTCTCCTCTTCTGTATCAATACGGAAAAGTTTTTTAAGACTGAGGGGCTCCGCCCCCCACACCCCCCGTAAGTACACTTTTTTGGACCAGTCGATGGGGGCTCCGCCCCCCACACCCCCCGTTACCCCGAACCTTTTTCTTTCGCGCCCACCGGGGCTCCCCCCCACAACCGCCCCCCTGGGGTTCAAACCTTTTTGAAAATACTGCGCCCCGTGGGGCGCCCCACACACAAACTCGTTACTTTCGCTTTTTTTGTTCATACATATCCTACATATGCACCTACTTTCGGTAGTCGTCTCGTATCACGGCGTGCCATGAATTTCTATCACATATGTTAGAGAGTCGTATATCGCGGAATGCGGTGATTCGATATCACATAATTTCGGGAGGCGTCTTGCACGGCGTGCCATGAATTCATAGCACATATTTTCGAGAGTCATATGTTGCGGTATGCGGTGAATTGTTATCACATATTTTCGGGCGTCGTCCAGCACGGCGTGCCACGATTTCCTAACGCATTTTTTCGAGAGCCGTATACTGCGGGATGCGGTGAATTGTTATCACATATTATCGGTAGTCGTCTAGCACGGCGTGGTACGAATCCCTAGCACATATTTTCAAGAGTCGTACATTGCGTAATGCATAACAACACTTTGCACACGAAAATGGGGCAAGGTCATCTCAATCACGAAAAGCATACATTATTACGAGTCACTCGAAATTACGAGGGTTCTTGAGAAATTGTTACGAGGGTTCTTGAGAAATTGTTCAAAGCTCGATGCCACCGGTTGCACCGATGCGGAGATTTCACCCCTACCACCTCGCGCGAGCACCACTT
>LGRX02009367.1:0-20093 GCA_001247695.2 Cymbomonas tetramitiformis | reverse complement strand
CTGTGACCAGAGGGGATACCCGTGCCACCACCTGTGACCAGAGGGGATACCCGTGCCACCACCTGTGTCCAGAGGGGATACCCGTGCCACCACCTGAAGCGCACAGGAAGGTCAGCCCACCTGGGGGTAGCCTCCATGCAGCGATGGCTCTCGATCCCATAGAAGGTGTGCTTGTAGCAGCCGCCGCGTCCACGCAACATCGACTTGGTCCATCGACAGAGTTTCACCCCGCTGTGGGAGCCGAGAATATGATACCTGCGTAAATCAAGCCTCGCCCCCGGCTCAGCACGCCACATGAAAGGGCGTCCAGCCTGCCGGGCCCTCACCTACACGAAAGGGATGAGCGAATAGCCAAGAAAACGGCGGCTGCATATTCACCCTAGCTTGGAGAGATCAGCGGGCAGGGCAAGACTGTGACAGCGACTGGTATACGTACCCTTGCTTGGTGAGATTGGCGCGAAGGGCGGGAGTAACCATCTCTTTGGAGCCCTTACCTCCCTGCAACTTCCGATCTCGTCAAATTGTGTACAACAGAGAGTGCATCAAGCGTGCATTGAGCTATGTACACCAAGTTGCGCATAATGCGTGCCGAAGTCATTGATTGATTGTTTGCTTGTTTGATTGACTGAATGATTAATTGAATGTCGAGTTCATAGAGTTTGGGTCGACTGACACCAACTTGACGCTTTAGAGATGAGCAGAATTATGTGGCCACTTGTAGAAGCGGCAGCAAGGAGCGAGAGGCAAGTCAAGATGGGTGCCTCGAGCTTGAAGGGCAACTTGAGAGACGACCTATGAGGGCGGCAGCAAGGAGCAAGAGCGCAGTAGAGGTGGGCGCCTCGAGGTTGGGAGTGCGAAGGGCCACCACCTTTGAGGGCTTCCCTCCCATGTCCTCCATATCCACCTCTCCCGTCTCACCCGCCTCGTCGTCGCCCTCGTCGTCGCTGGACTGCGCGCAGCAAAGCGGAAAAGGGTTCGGGCTGTTAGCCAACCTCACGCCGTGGCAGAAAGGAAGGTGGATTATGCAGCACAGCTGCGTCCCGGGCGAAGAACACCCGGCCAGTGCTGCAGTGGCAAAACAGCGAGAGTGACCCGTTTGAATACCGTCAGGCCAGGCTGACGTGGAGTCCGCGCGAGGGCTGCGCACCTGTCCTTCTGCGGTGGCTTCGGGTGGCAGAACACCTGCCAGAGAGACACCGATCGCGCGAGCCCTCACCCCAGCGTGCACAGAGCTGGGCGCCTACAAGCACATGCAGCACTGCACTGCGGGGAAAAGCTGTGATGGGAAAGGCGAGAACTCTGCCGGGAACTTCGATATGAGGAGCGATGTGGAAACCCTATTCACCAAGCAATAAGGTATCGCCGCTCATACGGGCACGACTCGCATAGCTAAGAGGACGTGAAAACATGTTGGCATCAGGCGAAAAACAACGCGTGAAAGGAATCTAACGGTGCTCACAAGTAGAAGGACGCTTATGAAAGGGGACGTGTGCCAACAGCGCACTCCAGGCACGTGTTACTGCTATCGGCTGTCGGGTGTCACGTGGCGGCCGGGGCTTACTGCGGGAGGCCGCGGAGTGGATTGTCAGCTTCTCTAGCAGTGGGAACAGGTGGTGACTCCACGTGGAGAACTGCTTCTCCATGCGGCCTCCATCCTCATCTCCGGGCACGAAGGGCCACAGCCGCCTCCCGCCCAACGCAGCAAGGTTTGCGTCCACCTCCCTGCCGACTACATTAAAGGATTCCGAGTACTGCGTGCCCCCATCATCGCTGCCCTTCATTCCCTTGAACACTCGCTACAGCCATTACAAGAGCTCGACAGTAATAACCCTGTGGTGGTAGCATAGGACCCCTAAAACAGGTATTGAGCGGAACATCTTGGACGCCCGCCGCCTTCCCTCAAGTTGGCGCACGCTAATGCGTGGCTCAGTTCGTTCAGTGCAGTTGGTTGGAAAAAATATCCGCATTTTTCCTGTTTGCAGGACATTTAGGAAGGCACCGGGATCAGTTCGAGGGCTCAAAGAACAACCTTGGCTGACTCTCTCTGAGAGCAGACCTGAGAGTTTCCGCAGCCGAAGACTGCGAAGTTCAACTTCTGAAGATGCAGTGCGCCCACTCTTTCGTCACCATTGTTTTCTTCCAACCACTGGCAGAACCTGAAATCCCGGAATATGGATGTGAAATAACGCAATAAAAGCCGCCTATATTGATTGCATCTTGAGGAAACATGGTTACGCTTTGGCAACCTTGCAACTGCCGTCACCCCGCGATGCACGTGAATCAAATATTCATGGCGGCGTAAACTCACAACGACAAACGCTTAGAAAAATGTATTATGCTCGACGCTTACGTATAGAAATAGTCCGAAAGCCAGAGTACATACCACTTGGCGTTTTCGGTGGGCTTGCCGTCAGTGTAGGTCGCCAAAATCAATACGACTAAGGACTCGTTGCAAAGCTCTTCAGGCTCATAGGTCCTAACAACAGTTCAGCAACATGCCCGTCACTTCCGGAAACAGTTTCAAGCAGCGGGGGATCAACAACTAAATTATTTGGCATAACCCCCATGAAAGCACAAATGTCAGACGCTTAGCCAATATCTGCAATTTCGTTGAAGGCTTCAGTTCAACACGAGAAAATATCCACTGCACCTACAAGAGAATAGGTATGTTTTCGCATATAAACTTGGAAGCTATCCACAAACTAAATATTTGTGCACCATAACATGGGTCATTCCTTACTTGAGATCGCAAACTTCTAAGTCCATTCCGATAGACTTGGCGTTTTCTGCCAGCTTTTTGGCGAGTCCAAGGGCTGTTCCATACTGTGTACCATAAAATATCTTGCCGGTACGGATGCGCTCCGAAGCGTTCACTCCTGACTTCTTCGTGCGAGATCTGAGGAAGTAGATCACCAGAAAAACCAAAAAGAATCCCCCAGCCAAGGGCGCACACCATTCTAAACCTATCATTTTTATATGTTTGTCAACACGATCAAAACAAGTAAGTCTCAAGTACAATCGAGCAAATGTAAATGAGAGGATCGCTTCCTTGAAAGAGAAAGTGGTGCTGCTGTATTCCAATGCAGACGAGGCGAGCGGAGGGGATGAACAGCCAGCGCAGCGGCCCCACCGCACGCCATGCCAGCGCTCACATCACCGACCAGTCACTACAGTCGAGTGTCACTTGTGTCACGACTGGACATGGACAGGACTACTCTTGGGGGGCGGGACTACCTCTCCTGAGCCCCCTGAGAAAATTTGACGATTTTTTTCTCCTACCCTTCTCTCCCCCTTCTGCCCCTCTCTTTCTCATTCTCTTTGTTCTAACATCATTTAGGTGGGGCTACACACACCCCCGGCATTGACTTTGGTAAGGGGTCCGAGGCCCCAGGATTTCTACTCTTGGGGGGCGTTCCTCCGGCTCTAGGAGAGGGGGCTCCGCCCCCCCACTGTCCCACGGGGCTGGGGGCGGAGCCCCCGTGAGAAAATTTGACGATTTTTTTCTCCTACCCTTCTCTCCCCCTTCTGCCCCTCTCTTTCTCATTCTCTTTGTTCTAACATCATTTAGGTGGGGCTACACACACCCCCGGCATTGACTTTGGTAAGGGGTCCGAGGCGGCCCCGATTTCTCCTCTTGGGGGGCGTTCCTCCGGCTCTAGGAGAGGGGGCTCCGCCCCCCCACTGTCCCACGGGGCTGGGGGCGGAGCCCCCTGAGAAAATTTGACGATTTTTTTCTCCTACCCTTCTCTCCCCCTTCTGCCCCTCTCTTTCTCATTCTCTTTGTTCTAACATCATTTAGGTGGGGCTACATACACCCCCGGCATTGACTTTGGTAAGGGGTCCGAGGCCCCAGGATTTCTACTCTTGGAAAGGTCTCCCGCTTTTTTATCGGACTTTTCTCTCTCTTATCTTATGACGACCCATATTGTTTTGGGGGGAGTTCATAATAGATTATTAAAATGCAAACTTCGCTTTTCATCGTTGAAACATAAGATATGCAACCCGAAAACGTTTACTTTACCAACGGACGTGTGCCCGATACGGTAAAATAGTACGCGAATTTTTATATTTTGTTTTGCACAGTTAATGCATTTATTTTGGCATTCTTTTGCTAATTCAGACGATGCCTCCCTCTGATTCGTTCGGGAGATTTCTGTGCCCGGAGGCACAGCGTGAGCCGATATGTCTGTGCGTATGGGTGGGTCATCGGGAGTAATCTGGGATTGACACGATGACAGTGAAATTGAGCTTGAAATCACGATGAGAATGAGTACCTGATGTCCGGGGTATGACCGTATGACAATATGACACTATGACACTATAGTAGTATGACAGTACTGTGGGGTGGTCATCGTGGTACTTAGTCAGACCCTCGGGGGATGGTCGGATTCGCATCGGGATCAGGAAGACGATGAAATCGAGTATCAGATGTCTGGGATATGAGCATATGACAGTGTGACGATATGACGATATGACAATATGATAGTATGATAGTACAGTAGTATGGCAGTACTGTATGACGGTCATCGTGTCAGCCCGTCGATGTGACATCTGAATCGAGAATGACGAATCGGAATTAGAAATGAAATCGGACCAGGAATGGGACGTTGGGCCGTGGTGTGACATCGGGTGCCCGGGTGGTTGACCCTGCAGTCCGAGTTACGAGTGAATAAGTAGAGCACTTGAGAAGTGCTTGGCCATCAGAACTCGGAACCGAACTATCGTTTGCACCTCAGTCTGGCCCCGATCTAGTATATCATAAAAACCGAATTGTGTACCTTTGCACGTTCAATCAAAAACATCATTCCGAGTATATGTTCGTAGTGCCCCTGGCACATTTGGTATCTTAGTGCGTTTTGAACGACTCCGCACGTTCAACCACGGACCTGTGATAACTTACGGAATACTGCAGGGGGAGAGCTGTACTTTTGGCTACATTTGCGCAATTTCTACGTTAAGAAAACCATTTTTTCTTGTAGAAGGACTCCGGCAAATACTCCCAAACGTCTTCAAAATGCAGTATTCGACTCCCTTAACACTGGGGGCTCCAGCTGGCTTTTCGACCCAAGCATGCCTTGCAAGATCTTAAAACCAAACTTCGTCTGAGGCCAGTTCCGACCGATTTCGAGCAGTAAGGTTGGATACTAGGGTCTAGCATGGCCCCATTCCAGGCATGTAACTAGTTACAGACCCCTAAAAGCAGCAAAAACAGCAAAAAAACAGCACTTTTTAGCAGTTTTAGCCTATTTTTAGTCAACCTCAAACCCCACTCCAGCAGCCCCCACTACCAAATACCCTCTCCCCAGACCCCACAGCCCCACCCAGAACCCCCCGACACCACCAATACGGTCACCAGTAGTTGAATGCAATTAAAATAATCGTTTGTCCATGAGAAACATACCGATCGGTCGGATTAAATATCTGAGCGACAATGTCGTTCGTGCGATGGTAAGTGAAGGCCTCGACGAAGACTTGCGCTACGCACCGTCCGAAAAGCGGCTATCTGACGGGCCAAACGAATTTGCAGCGTATCGTATGATGAACGATGTGGAGCAGACGCGGGCAGAAGATTTTGTTCCTCTCTCCGAACTCTCCAAGACAGCTTTGGGTGCGAGCGTCCTTGTTCGCCAGCTCGCGCTGCGTGTAGGTATCGCTTACGCGTGCTCCGACTGTACCGGTTACTATGGTCTCCATGTGGGTCCGGCGACTCTTCAATATTTGTTTCGCCCGCGACGGATTGTGATTTGCGTGGTGTATCAGCACTCTGCGATCGCGGACCAAAAACGCGTCGGTGTGTACCTTTAGCACGCTGTCAACAAAATTGCACGGGTTGCCGTTGCACGCTGCTAAAGCCCGGACAGCAGATACGTTCGGCCCTGTACCACCACCGCGCGATAGGCGGCGGCGCTGCGCAGAAAGTTGCGTCCACTGCTGGAGCTCCGCCTTTGCTTGAGTCTTGTAAGAGTCTTGTACCTATGGGCATCCAACCAAGATGTTAGAACTCAAAGACTAAAGAAATGGAAAGGTCAAGGAGAGGGGAAAAAGCAATAGAAGCATACCTTTAGTGTGTGGCATCTCGGGGTTTTTACCGAGATCTCCAAACCGCAGGTTTGGCGCTCTGTTTGAGCTAATGCCACTAAGTGTTGGCTCTTTACTTTCCTTTTCAGATTGGCTGTTTTCGAGCACGGCGAAATGGAGGAAATCGACCACCTCGAGTACAACGTCAACTTCAAGCATCCCTTCAAACATTCTAGGTTGATAAGTCCTTTATGTTATCAATAGAATATTCTTTTGTGCATTTCCGCTTTTTTACTAAGTGTTGGCTCTTTACTTTCCATTTTAGATCGGTTGTTTTGGAGCAAAGCGAGATGGAGAAAATCGACCGCCTCGAGTACAACGTCAACTTCAAGCATCCCGTCAAGCGTTCTAGATGAATACATTGATTTTAGGTTGGCATCTTGTAAATAGAAAGTGCACGAGTAAGAGCTGGGCGGTTCGAAGAGGGGGTACGCCTGAAGAAGGGGGTGCGAGGTGATGGGTTGGCGAAGGAAACAGTGCGGGGAGGACGGTCTTGAGAGCGCCTCTGAGCCGCCTCCGTGTCAATGTCACTCTCCACCTCCTCAGCGACTTCCCGAATCTTCAACAAGGCGTTGTGGGTGCCAGGGATATCGTCAGCGACGGCCTTCCTCTCCCACTCTTCTGGTTTGGAGACATCCAAGTGGATGGCTCTCAGGCGCCGCATCACCTTGGGTGCATATTTCAACCCTCGGCGGTTGCACTGACACCCATGCTGGGAAATGCTTCTGATGTCTGCTGTGACATTCTGACTGCTGAGCTGGTTGAGTTCAAAGACTGGGTGTGGCAATAGCCACAGGTGAGCAAAAGTAGTGAGTGCTCGCCTTTTTATTTAATCAGTCTCGTCCTCGTCGATGTCACTCGCTGGAGGCGAAGGAACGGGGCTTCCAGGTGGAGATGGGGGAACCCAAGGCCACTCGTCGATCACTTGTATTGGATATGAACCAGGGAGCGCGGGGAAGGCTGTCAGGTCTTGGGTGATCGGGTAGCGGAAGCGGCAGTTTCCAACCTGTTGCCACACGAAATCGTGGTACACTGGTGGGATAGCCAGCTTGGCTCTGCCCAGGCGTTCAGTCGCTGTTCTCCTCGTCGTCAGAGGAAGAGGGGGAAGGGGGACCGCTGAAACCGCTCTGCCAGAAAGCGCCTGCTGGTGGGTAGGTAGGGTCTGGAGGGAATACCCACTTAATAGGTCCTTGCTTCCACCACGCTCTTCTGTACTTGTCTGGGTCTGGGGGTACTGCCATACACCAGCGAACTCAAAATTTGGCCAGGGCTCCGCGACACGATTTTTGAGTGCCTAGGCGCGCAAGCAAGGGTCAAGCAGCGACGAAAGGAGGGGTGCCAGGTCCAATGCAGAGGTCCAGTGAAGTCCCAGACGGTATTTGTACTCCGTAGGTCCCAAAAAAGCCCCAGTCAGTGCACTACTGGAGGATACCAGGAGGTGCTGAAGGGCTGCCAGAAACGTCCCAGAACTGCTGAAAGCGCCGTTTGGTGGAGCTTTCCCCGCTGCTGATGGCCGTGAGGGCGGTATCAGGGGTTTCTAGGCTGTTCTATGGGGTCTAAGGAGGGGTTTTTCGGTGGTGGGGGCGACTGGGAGAGGTTTTGGGGTAGGCTGGAAACTGTCAAAAACGGCTATTTTTGGCTGTTTTGGGCGGTTTTTCGCCTTTTTGGGGCTCTGAAAGGTAAGCTATATGGTTTTCTTGGCTACTGTAGACTGGGGAAACCCTTTAGGGTGCTCCCTGACGGTCGTTTGTGGCCTGGGACGGACTTCGGGTTTAAGATCGGAAAACGAATAGGAGGCCCGATGCGCCTGGACGCGGTGCACACGCTGCGCGCTACCCCCAGGCACCATGCGTCTGGTGTGCCTGGCGGGGCAGCGGCGCGTCACGCAGCCCGAGACAGCGCAGCGAGAGCTGCTGCCTCATGGCGGTGCGCCTGGCGCGCTTGCGGTGGCTGCCATCTGCCACTCGCGGCGCGCTCTCTCCCCCCCCAAAAGAAAAGCGGTCCGCTCCCGGACGCTTCACTCTCGGTGGCCCTAAGGGGAGGGCGCGGGTGAGCACCTCGGCGTGCTCACCTCGTGGCGACACGCATGCAAGGGTGGGCCTCCTCGCACGCGCGTGACGATGCGTCCCGTCGAGACGGGTGCGCTCGCCCGGAGCTTGGGGCTCGCCGGCCTCATCAGCACCCCGAGTGTGGGTGCCGCGCTCCGCGCTCGGCGGCGGGGCATGCGTGCGCGGTGTGCTGCTCCCAGGCACGCGCATCAACCTCTGCAAGGAGGCCCGATGCGCCTGGACGCGGTGCACACGCCGCGCGCTACCCCCAGGCACCATGCGTCTGGTGTGCCTGGCGGGGCAGCGGCGCGTCACGCAGCCCGAGACAGCGCAGCGAGAGCTGCTGCCTCATGGCGGTGCGCCTGGCGCGCTCGCGGTGGCTGCCATCTGCCACTCGCGGCGCGCTCTCTCTCCCCCAAAAGAAAAGCGGTCCGCTCCCGGACGCTTCGCTCTCGGTGGCCCTAAGGGGAGGGCGCGGGTGAGCACCTCGGTGTGCTCACCTCGTGGCGACACGCATGCAAGGGTGGGCCTCCTTGCACGCGCGTGGCGATGCGTCCTGTCGAGACGGGTGCACTCGCCCGGAGCTTGGGGCTCGCCGGCCTCATCAGCACCCCGAGTGTGGGTACCGCGCTCCGCGCTCGGCGGCGGGGCATGCGTGCGCGGTGTGCTGCTCCCAGGCACGCGCATCAACCTCTGCAAGGAGGCCTGATGCGCCTGGACGCGGTGCACACGCTGCGCGCTACCCCCAGGCACCATGCGTCTGGTGTGCCTGGCGGGGCAGCGGCGCGTCACGCAGCCCGAGACAGCACTGCGAGAGCTGCTGCCTCATGGCGGTGCGCCCGGCGCGCTCGCGGTGGCTGCCATCTGCCACTCGCGGCGCGCTCTCTCCCCCCCAAATTTGATCGACGTCGTTTTCTTCGATTAGCTGTCATAGAGATATTTAATAGTCGTTGAGACTTGAGAGTCGATTTGTTGTCTGAAGTTATATAGTCCTTTAGTTCGAGACTGATTATTTCGTGGAGAATATTGTTTCGTGGAGAATATTGTATTGAAACTGCTCGTTCATCAAACCCTTCAGGAAGTGAAAGAAAAAGCTAGAAAGAAAAATACGAACATAGCAAACAGGTGACTTTCAGCTTGTGAGAGTTGGGAAGGCACATTCTTCCAGGCTTCCAGGCATCCACTGGCTTGCATAGGAATCTTCAGTTGGTTCCTCAGGCCAGCATTTACGGTTCAGCTAACGATTGCAACAGCTACAGTTTTCACGCATATATTTTTTTGTCATCAAAGCCACGCTCACCACGATCACAAGGTTCGCAATATCCCAACGGCGGCTTGCTTGTTGCCACTAGCTGTTGCTTCTCTGTCATCATCATGCTTGTTTGACATAGACAACCTCACTCTACCTGGGTTTCCTTCTTTCAGATCCCGCTGCTTGCTTGTTTTTGGCGGGGAAGCTAAAGGTTTCTCACCAATGGATTGTGGGTTGTGGACCCGAACTCGATGGCGTTATAGTGGCGACTACTAGTGTATGGATTACATCAGATTTGTTGATGTTGATGTGATTGAACATTGTAAAAGGTTGTAGGTTTTGAAATTTGCCATAACATGTATAACAATGATAGTGTGTTCAACAACTGTACTATTGTTTTAATGTTGAGCTAGAATGTCAAAACTGGCCGAGGCATCCGGCGGAGCGAGCCAAAAGGTTTCTCACCAATGGGTTGTGGGTTGTGGACCCGAACTCAATGGCGTTATGGTGGCGACTACTAGTTTATGGATTACATCAGATTTGTTGATGTTGATGTGATTGAACATTGTTAAAGGTTGTAGGTTTTGAAATTTGCCATAACATGTTCAACAATGATAGTGTGTTCGACAACTGTACTATTGTTTTAATCTTGAGCTAGAATGTCAAAACTGGCCGAGGCATCCGGCGGAGCGAGCCAAAAGGTTTCTCACCAATGGATTGTGGGTTGTGGACCCGAACTCAATGGCGTTATAGTGGCGATCACTAGTGTATTGATTGTATTAGAATTGTTGATGTTGATGTGATTGAACATTGTAAAGGTTGTAGGTTTTGAAATTTGCCATAACATGTTCAACAGTGATTAACAACAATGAATGTGCAACAAAAATGAATAAAGAATCTACTTGAGTGTATTGAGTTAAAGGATTGCTAGTAATGAAATGAAGGGAATATACTTATTTGTACTTACTGCTGGATATGTTATTTTCACACAGGAATCACTTCAAGTAGTTGAGAACTTACTTTCACCCTTGTTTACTTCATCATTACAAGCTATCACAAGTAATTCTTTAAGTTTAGATTTAGGCCTCATTTAGGTTTAGATTGTGCATTTCATTATTAACAATGATAAATTGCAAATTATTTTTAGTTTTAGCCATGCTGACTTTGCTGGTTGGTCCGGATGTTAGTTACCTATCCAATAGTAGGTTAAGGACGAATTCATATGGCATATGTTTAACTGAATATGGATTCGTTATAGATTCTAAAATCAATGATACGGGTATTAGACATCAAAATCAATTATCATCAATCAAAACATTATTGTCACCGATTTATTCCATCCCTAAAACGGGTCTTGATATAGTTCATAAGATGCTGTTCGCAATTCAATATGTCATTCACAATAACCATTATAATCTCTACACACCCGCGTGGATGAAGTATGTTCACGTGTCATCTTTGTTACTTATAAATGAAGATCTTGGATTGCTTTCATCTTATACGAAAATCTCAAGAATTCGTCATATAAGAAGACGACAAAATTGGCCATCAATTGATACACCTCAAATATCAAAATTATTACCATCTTTTCTTCCCAGCTGTATACCAAGTTGTACAACTTACATATATCTTGGGCAAAGCATGTTACATTATGTGCATAAACATATTGTAAAAAGGAACAAGCTATTCAAGCCTAATTTTCATAACATTCTGAATGATAACAACACATTTTTTGACTGTAACAGTTATTTTGAGGATGATAATACACTACAAACGTGTGATGACACATATTTTGATTGTAACATGTTTTTTGATGACGATCACAGAATACCTGATGATAACATGTACTTTGACAGCTGCACATCTTTTATGGATGACAATAATAGGCATGATACCTTTTATGATTGTGTGACATCATGGTGTCCTCATGGTATAATAGGGTCTACACTACAAATAGATAACATGTTAGGCGGTGGTTGTGAAGATAAACTCTCAGACTCGGCCAAGGTTTCTAACACACAACAAAATACAGATATGCACATTGACCATACACTACCACCCATACTCACCACACAAGATGTGTTAGCATGTGAGCTTAGCCTTACATCAAAAAAGGACAGCTCTTTTACCAACCCAGAAGCACAAAACAAGCCAGTAAAACGCTCACCTGAAGAGTTAAGAGCACAAACAAACAAAAGAAATCGTGAGTACAGAGCTAGAAAGAAATTAGATACAAAAACAAAGCACTCACCTGAAGAGATAAGAGCACAAAGAGCCAAAAGAAATCGTGAATATGAAGCTCGAAAAAAAGTAGATACAAAAACAATGCATGTTGACCACACCCTACCACACGTACCCACCACACAAGATGTGTCAGCATGTGAGCCTAACCTTGCGTCAAATACGGATAGCTCTTCTGCCAACCCAGAAGAACAAAACGAGCCAGTAAAGCACTCACCTGAAGAGATAAGGGCAGGAACAACCAAAAGAAATCGTGAATACAGAGCTAGAAAGAAATTAAATATGGAAAATGTATTAGACACAAAAGGATCAGCTGAAAATATTGATGCAAAAACTTATTTTGATGAGTATTCGAAACAGACCACCTTTTGTACTTGTTGTGTCTGTTTACATGAGGGAGGGTTGAATGAAATGCAATGCACACGGGATGACGCAGAAACAAAGGGTAATTTAAAGCAAGCTATATCTCAATTTGTCACAAAGTTTACTGAAATGACATCAACTTCAGATGGCATATACAACACAGCTTATAAAGGTGCTTTTGATGATAACGGCTTTCTGAAGTTGGGATCACATGTATGTAAAAGGTGTTATAAACAAATGAAATCAGGTCCAACCACTGAAAATGATACTTTTTCATTTATGGACGATGGGACAAGTAATGCACCAATAAACTCTAGAAAACGTAAAGAACCCCCTATGTTTGACTCTGACATCGATGATGATGATGATACAGGTTTCAATTCAGATGATAATGAAACAGTTAAGGCAACCGAAAAAACAAAGAATGGCAATGATGATGGCATCAACAACTTTATTCCAAAAGAAGCAGCCCTAAATTTCTTGTGGCCAGGGTTTATTCCATCTGAACTTTTGAATTTGAATGTGGTTGAAGTGTCCATGATAGCATTATTCAATCCAATATTAAATATCACCACTTTGCCTTCATATGGTTGTAGGGGGTCTAAGAGTGGATCAAGATACACAGTCGTAAATGACGTCGCTAAAGTAGCCGAAAAACTTCCTCGTATGCCAGAAATTGACTCGACTTGTATCTTGCGACACCCAAAAAGTAAGAATAATAAAGATCACATATTCAGGCCCAATCGTGTGAAAGAAGCATTGCAATGGCTAATTAAGCATAATCATTTATATAAAATGGCAGTTGAACAAGGTGAATTGACAATCGATTTCAGTGATTTGTGCGATGAAGAATCATCACGAGTACCACAATTTGAAATGGACGATGAAGAAGATCATGCTGTAAGCGAAGCTTATAAAGAGAATAGACCTGACGATAATGATGAAGGTGTATGCAATAAACATATTCCTGATCCAGATGGTGAAATAACTGAAATTTTACTACAAACAAGCACAAATCCGTTAACTGAATTAAACCATCTCGCAGAGGTTGCAACTAAAAAACCAACCCCTGTTATGACTAGAGATTCCACTTTCAAGTTTGCCCATCCGCACAATGACAACTTTTTTTATGAAAAATGTTTCCCAAATTTGTTTCCATATGGCGTAGGTGGCCCAAGTGACATGCATGGTCTTGATAATAATGACTTCGTTAAAGTCACCTTAGAACGAGGTGGTGATAGACGATTTCAAAAATGTGCAACCTATATTTTTTGTTTCTACACATATATAATGCGCAGGAAAATAGGAGGTGTGAGTACTGTTGCTGCCAAAGAACACCTAGACGAACATGAACCTGACACCGCAGATGACACCGATCCACTTACATCCGATAAAGTAACTGTTGAACAAGTAATCGGGGCATTAGAAATGTTGAAGAATAAAGCAGATTCAGCTTTATCCACGCCAACTAAAACAAAATTGCAACAACAAATTGAAATGGTTCTCGCTCGACTTGTACCATATGGTCGCAGCTTGCCAGGAACCCCCGTTTATATAAAACACGAAAGACGCAAATTGTTATCCATGGTAAGTAGCAAACTCATGCAAATGGGTAGCTCTTTACGATATTTTTTAACTTTTGCGCCAGCGGACAGACATCATAATCGTTTGTATTCCACAATTACTCGAAATCAATCACAAATTCCGATACCTGAACAATATGACACACTTGGAAATGAAATACCCCAAGCAGAAAGGATAAAATTGCTCAGAGATCATCCAGCCTTGGCATGTCGATTGTTTTATAAAAAACAAGAATGTATATGGGAAAAATTAATTGCCCATTCTAAATCTAAACCATTCGGACAAACGGTTGTCGACTGGTGGAGAAGAATAGAATTTCAAATGCGAGGTTCGCCACACTGTCATAGCTTGTTATGGATTTCAAACCTAATTGACAAAATCTATAAAACAAATTTGTCATCGAAAGATCCTGAAAAACAAGAGGAAGTGTTACGGTGTGTTGAAAAAGTGATAACATGCAATTTAATGGACAGAAATGACGCCGATGATGTCTTTACAATGAATGACGGAATCATCGGTGATGACAAAATGCAAGAAAAGCATGCATCATGGTTGCCAGCACGAAGTTATTTTAAAGAACAAGATCACCCTTGTAAGTCTGAATTCAATCTATATATGAATGGCATACCACTAGACTTTACACCACCCTCAACTCACAAAAACACACCGCGATCCTCAAATCAACACAATCATCCTACCTCCAAAACAAATTTCAATTCTGATGCACAATCTGACCCACCTTTGCATGTGGACCACTCTTCCTCACTTCATTTACCTTTAAAAACAGAACCCCAATGTGTGATAAACGTTTCAGAAAATTTACTAACTGACCCCCTACCAAAAGACACCATACCACACACACATGATGACACTACCAATCAACAAAGCATTCCTACTGGCACACAAACATCATCTCCTCCAAAAATTACTTCCACAAATGAAACTGAGAAAACGGGTATCGGTCAAAAATTGGTACAAATATGGTATCGCCGGTTACAAATTGCTAATCAAATGCACAGATGCACCCAAACTTGCTTTAAATATAGCACAAGGTCTTTTAACAAGGTTTGTCGTTTTGGATTTTCATCCTTGGGTTGGATATGTCGCAAAACAAACCCGAATTCTGCCACAATAGTGGAAGAAAAAGATGGTAGAGGTAGAAAGCGTGTGCATGTACACCCACCTCGAAATAATCTTTGGTTGAATAATTACATTATCAGTCCACTACTAGCAATTGCTGCTGGCGGCAACATGGATGTAAAATATATTGATAACGATGTTGGAGCTGCAGAGTATTGTGCATCTTATTGTTCTAAAGCAGAGGCACCGGATTCAGTTATTCTTCGTAACCTTGTTACCAAGAAGGTAGCCAATTTGATTCTTAAAAGCAATGCTATCACCGACAAACAACGGTTGTCTTCTGTTGCCAATGCACTCGTTGAGGCTACCCAGGTAGGTGCAATGCAAGCTTGTTGGACTCTACTTCGTCTTCCGTTTGTACAATGTTCAAGGGGAGTTCTTAGTATCAATACAGCTAAACATCATGACATCCCGTCATCGGTCATCACAGATGAAACTACACTAACTGAAATGGGCAAACAAGAATCCGCAATCGATATGTCCCCATCCACACAACAAGGCCGGCGACAGGCTTACACCAAATTCGTGAAACAACAAAATACAGTCGGGGGTTGTAAAGTTACATTTCATCAATTGTTGACTTACTTTTCGTTTCGAGAATATAATCCCAAGAAGTATCCAAATGATAATCATGTCAAAGAAAACCCGGTGTTAATAAAAATGTCTAGTGAAGGTGTTCCATCACATTTGGAGAAGTTTAGAGTATCAAACGTTGTATTCACTCTTTATAATTCACCTAAGGTCATTTCATTATGCCCATACTATCCGACTGACCTGACAAATGAAGATTCTTGTTACAGCACATTGCTGTTACATTCAATTTGGCCTAATGGTCAAGAAGAAAAATTGCTAGATATATCAACAACAGCCATTGAACGACTAGATACATTAATTAAAAACCAAATGTTGCCGACTTACGTTTTATCAACTCTTGAAACAATAAAAAAAAAGTGAAGATATTTTGAAACAAAATGGAACCCCAACACACGACCCGTCAGAAAATACTTGTGAAAATGATTATCAACCAGAGTGTTCCACGAAACACGAATTTGCTGACACCCCACAACAAGTGTACAACTTTGAAAACAATCTCAGTAACATATTAACTGATATTTCAATCAACCAAAAGGCCTTTCTTGCTAATCTTGTTGCCAACAACCTAAAGGCTCATTTGAATTCGCTTCAAAACGCTAATAGAGCGACGACAGATGAAGAACTCGAACTAATAAAAGCTGGTACAAAGGTGCCATTATCAAATGAGGAAGATGAAGAAACAGCACTTGACCATATGATCACTGGTATGACTGAAAAGCAGAAATCAAGGTATGGCTTACGCGAGGTCGACTTTACACAAAACTTCGGAAAATATTTTTATTCGATAAACATGTCGCTTAAACCAATCTGAACATATTGCGCGCTCTGGGTATACAATTGACCCAGGCATTGAAAAGTTATGGCCGATACCGCTCGGTTACCTCCCATACTTAACCATACTTAAGAGCACACTTCAATCGCATTTATCTCACGATCTAGAAAATCGGAAGTTTTGTGTAAAGTCGACCTCGCGTAAGCCATACCTTGAAATGTGCATACGACAAAGTGACATCCCACTTAACTGGTGAGGATCCCAATCAACTTAGAATGTTCATATCAGGTGAAGGTGGTACGGGGAAGAGTTTTTTAATACAATCCATTAAAAAAAAAGCACAACTAATATATGGCAAGGCAAGCGGTTTACACGGAAACACCTTAGTTGTAGCTCCCACAGGCAATGCAGCCTTTAATATATTTGGGTACACATGGCAGAGCGCTTTTTTAAAAACACCCACAGATGGCAATGTAACCGCTCCATTATCTCAAAACAAAGCAGATAGTTTGTCACGTAAATTGAAGGAATGTAAACTTTTAATAATCGATGAAATATCAATGATCGGTTTAGCTGAATTATATGATATATATAAACGCATGTGTGCAGTAAGATCCTCACCAGACAATAACACTGATAAGCAATTACCATTTGGTGGAATTCATGTTATCATTTTGGGTGATCTCTATCAATTACCGGCATTTGGTGCTGCCGTGTATCAGAACCCAACATTAAAAACAAACAACCCGGAATATTATAGTGCATGCGTGCAAGGGGAAAAAATCTGGAATTCTATTACATCATATATTGAACTTACTGAAAATGTCCGACACCAGTCAAAAGAGGGAGGTCCCTTGCCATTTCTGGCAGAGTTCTGCAAGGCAGCTCGTGTTGGACTCCCTTCAATCGACCAATTTGCAAGTTTCTGGAAACATTGTTTGTGTGGAAGTGTAAGCGAAGCTCAGAAAAAAGCTCCTCCAAATGCTATGTGGGTTGCTGCATCTCATAATAAAGTGAATGAAATCAACAAAATCTGTTTTGAAAATCTAGTGAAATCGGGAAACACACACTTTAGGATACACGCGAGACATTATTCAGCAAATGGTGATGTAGTGACAGAGGGAAAACAATATGAGCTATCCAAAATTTCTAAAAGCACATCTAAAAGTCTGCCAGACCATAATGATATTCAAGATGTGCATCTAGATTTAGCTGTCGGGAGTAGAGTGATGAGTACAAGCAATTCAGGAACACAACTAGGATTGTACAATGGCGCACAAGGCACTGTGATAGGTTTTGGATTCTCAGGACAGCCGTATGAAAAAAATTTGCCATCAGTAATGGATGCTGTCAAAGATAACTATGAAATCCCAATTGTGTTTGTGCAAATGGATGGTGGTGATGGATGGGGTTATCAAGGAGAGTCAATCAGTTTAACGATTCCCAGGGTTGTGCCATTTGTTGCTGAAGCAAGTCGATCAAAATTATCAAAAAAGTATGTACGAAAACAACTAAAACTTAAAACAGCCCATTGTATAACTATACACAAAAGCCAGGGATTAACCGCAAAACACGGATTGGTCGTGTGTCCCACTGAAAATGAAAAAGAATGCTTTGCTCCAGGTTTAGAATATGTCGCAATATCACGTGCACAATCCATTGCTGATGTATTCTTGATAAGTCCTTTACTTAAATTTCATTTTGCCTCAAATCGGCACGCTTCAGTGCGAAAACCAATTCAACTAGAGTATGAAAGATTGTCTTGTTTAAAAAGCGAACACGTTGATGTATACATTGATACACCAATGGTGTTTGTTACCACTGAATCCATGCCTGTGGATCGCAAACAACCCGCCAAGACATCTCCCAAGGATGCCCCCAAACGGATCATTGTATCTCAAAGTAGTGTATTACATAGTGGTATTCCAAACTTTGGAAATACGTGCTACTTCTCAGCAGTGATGCACATATTGACAAAAGTTCCTTGTTACTTAAATCACTTTGCACACACAATTCAACCAAAAGACAACATCCAGGGGCTAATTTCAGCTTTACATTCCTTGTCAACTCAAATAACAACAGGAGCTTCTGTACAACCCGAACAATGTTTATTTTATATTCGACAACGTCTTCCAGATCGTCTCAACATGATGCGGGAGAGTTTTTTGTGAAACTGCTCAATTTACTTAACCCGATTTTACCGATAACATCATTTCAAGGAAAATACAGATACACACGTATATGTAAGAATAATGGGTGTAATGGTCAGGTGCACAATCTAATTCGAGATACAACTTTCATTTTGAATATACCTACATCTAAATCTACTATATCCTTGAAAGCTTGTATTAATCATGCCCTTGGTTGTACGAACATTCTATGGCAATGCCCTGTGTGCAACATTAACAGTAGTATTAATGCACAACTTAAAACGTTTGAACAACTACCAAAAACCTTAGTCATGTTGATTGCAAAATATGATAATCGCGGTGAAAAGTTGCCTATACACGTCTCAATTACACAAACATTGTGCTCAAAGGACCTTAAACTTGCACATCATGATGTCACCTATAAATTGATAGGAGTGGTGAAGCATTTTGGTCAAAACATTTCTTCAGGCCACTATACATGCTGTATACTTCAACAAAATGGAAGTTGGATACAATGTGATGATGACAATGTATCTGAAATTAAAATATCAAGTTTAGCAAACGATGCGTACATGTTAGTATATACGATCACACCTATTGCAGAAGATGACGTGAATCCAAACAATAATTCCACAAGCAGTTTGTCTACTACACCGATAAATGTTGTAGATACTTTATTACCAATCAATTCATCAATTGTGCACATCCCTTGGGAAGCCAACTCATGCTTTGTTGATCCGTGCATCGAATGGTTATATCATCTATCTACCAAACACATATTTCCATCATCTGATCACACACTTACTCAATTAGTTTATGACAGTATTTGGGCTCGATACCAAGGAATTGCCAATGATATTTCTTGTTGTAGAAATAAATTACGTCATTATCTTACCTTGCATGAAATAGGTGCCAATGGGCGCTTTGGTTCATTACATGTCACTTTTAGAACAATTTTCTCAAAATCTTCTGACAGTGTAGCCCTACATATACAACAGCATTACAAATGCAGTGCTTGCAATGCTGAAAAAACTAAGGTTACATTTGCTTGTCCCTGGAGTCCACATTCATGATGTTTAAATATCTTATACACGTACCGTCAATTATTCAAGTGTGATCACGTAGATCCATTCAAGTTGATCGAATTTTACACTAAACGTCCCCATGTTTCCACATGTACACAGTGTGTATCCCTTGTAAGCGAGACCCTTACAGACGATTTAGCGATTACTGATGTCGTAGACAATTTGTCCAAGACCGAACACCTTTACCAACAGATAAATTCCCCACCAACTTCTATCATCATTAATGTTGCAACCATCAGAAGCAACACCCCACATGTAAACATCATCCCATGTGCAGCCGAAAATACATTGATCCTGGCCAATGGTGATACACATAGATATGATTTGACAGGGGTTGCGCATTATACTGGATCTCATTTTTACATTTCTGTAAAACATGATCATTCACGGGTTCTTATAGACAATTTTAATGACCAAACATACCGAGAAATTCCTTTACCGACGCATCCAGATCCAACCAAGTTTCTGTATTTATACACTTTATCATCAATGTAATCATACATACATTTCTCAAGAAACATCAAATCAACTTACATGCCTTCAAGGTCCACCAGTTATCTTGTGGATGAAGATAACCCACTAGCCTTCCTGTGGATGAGGATGGCCCAAAAGCTCTTCTTGTGGATGAAGATAGCCCACTAGCCCTTCCTGTGGATGAGGTTGACTCACACACTTTCCTGTGGGTAAAAAATGGTTCACAAGACCATCCTGTGTTAAAGGATGGCCCACTAGCCTTTCCTGTGGATGAGGATGGCCCACTAGACCTTCCTGTGGATGAGGATGGCC
>LGRX02009365.1:0-28892 GCA_001247695.2 Cymbomonas tetramitiformis | reverse complement strand
CTATGCGACACCTCTGGTAGGGACTTCGATGTTATCAGCGGTGGCCACCAGCGAGAATTTGGAGGACCCTTCAATCTCCCCGAGTGGAGAAAGAAGTTTCAGAAGCTGATCGAGTCCTTTTCACCTCGAGTAATTCGCGAAGCGCTGCCCAACTTTGACGCCCTGCGAAAAGATGAAGTGGCCCACGTGAGACTGCAAGAGGGATGGAATGGCATCGCGCCCGCTAAGAGGCCCTACAAGATGTCCATGGTGGAGCTGACTCAATTGCGAGAACGCCTGGATGAACTCCTGAGCAAGGGCTACATCAGACCTTCCTCAAGTCCGTTCGCTGCACCAGTGCTGATGGTTCCCAAGCCTGGGAAACCTGAAGTACTCAGAATGGTCTGCGACTTCCGAGCCATCAACAGCCTGACTGTCAAGGACAAATATCCACTTCCCGACATTCAGCAGTTGTTCGACTCCATGCATGGGGCCAAGTACTTCTCCTCCTTCGATGCGGTCGATGGATTCTGGCAGATGGCTATGGCGTCTGAGGATGTGGAAAAGACGGCGTTCACTTCTCCCTATGGCTCGTATGAGTGGTTGGTGATGCCCATGGGGTTGACCAACAGTCCTTCCTGCTATCAGAGACGCATGCAGCGCGCTCTGGGACATCTTCCTTTTGTAAGAATATTCCTGGACGATTGTATCCTCTTCAGCAACACCTTGGAGGAGCATCTTTCACATCTCCAGCAATTTATCGAAGTCTGTGAGAACCAGGGTATCTACCTCAAAGAGTCTAAGTGTCAACTATTGCAGACCCAGATACGCTTTCTGGGGCACGTGATCTCACGGGAAGGAAGTCAACCTCAACATGACAAGCTGGCCGCCATCAGGGACTGGCCCGCTCTGGAAAACGCCACGCATGTGCGCCAATTTTGGGGTTGGCTGGGTACTACCGGCGGTACATGCTGGGCTTCTCTGAAGTAGCACAACCCTTGACTCAGCTCACCAAAGGGGATGTCGCTTGGCTATGGGGACCCATGCAGCGTTGGGCCTTCGAGGAGATTAAGAAGGCGCTATGTTCTTCACCCACTCTGGCGCTACCTGATATGAAAGCGGCGGCCGAAGGACGGCATCCTTTCGTGGTACAAACTGACGCCAGTGGAGTGGCGCTGGGGGGAGTACTGATGCAAGACGTAGGAAATGGATTGCAACCTATCGCCTTTGAGAGCAGACAGTTTAATGGAGCCGAGCAGAACTACCATGCTGGCGAAAGAGAACTCTGCGCTCTCCATCACTGCACTACGCAAACTTGGCGACACTACCTCATTTGGACTGAGTTCCAATTGCAGGGTGACCACAAGCCCCTAGTCTGGTTAATGGCACCCGGACAACCTCTCAGCCGACGCCAAGCCCGATGGTACATGGATCTAGTGGAGGTAGGGGTACCTGAGATGGAATACATCCCTGGGGCGCTACTCTGGGTTCCAGACGCTCTGTCCAGGCGACCCGACTACAAGGAAATTTCCGCGAGAGAAGGACTGGTAGAAGCTGGCTTTGTGCATCCGGTTACTGGGAAACCGCAGCGACCTCCCTCGGCTGCAGACACTGCCAGCAAGTTTCGACCTGCAGCTGGTAAAGAGTCCCGCCAAGGACGCGCGCCCCTGGGAGTGGTAGATCCCAACAAGTTGAAGGAGCGCAAGTCCAACAGCGCCAAGACCAAAGAGCCTGCACCAGTCCTCGCGTACAGTGGGACTCTCACCTGGATGGACTCCCCTCAACTCTGGATGGACGCCTTACATACCCTGCAGCTGGCCGAAACTGGGTACGAGAAAGCCACCCTGGCAGTTCAGACGCGCTCTGGCAAACTGACAGCATCCTCACCCCCTTCTCCCAGGAAGACCCCTGTTGATTTCTCAGCAACGCCGAAGTGCAGCGAGGCTTCAACCAGACTCCTGGAGCCCAGCGATCGACAGGACTGGAAGTTCCGGGCGGGCATGTTCGACTTCTTGAGTCAAGAATATGGACCCTTCGAGGTGGACGCCTGTTGCGACTTGGGAGGAAAGAATCGTCAGGTCAACCGCTACTGGACGGACTGCTTGAAGGAAAACTGGCGAGGGTTGAACGTCCGGTGCAATCCTCCCTTCTCCTCCAACCATTTGACCATCGAGGCCGTACTGAGGAAATATGTGGAAGAATGGCGTCTGGACCCTGAGAATACTTCAGCTCTCTTCGTCCTTCCTGACTTTCAATCTCGCATGCCACAGTGGCGGCAGTTGTTCAGATCTGCGGGAATGAGAGTGGAGTACATTATTCCTACCCATGACGCTCAAGGAGAACCTGTGCAGATGTTCGCCGCCCCGGATGGAGCCCTTCTGGATCTGCCTTGGCCCCTGCTAGTGGTGTACGCCCCTCCAGCTCGACAGCGTGTCAAGCGGGAAAGGAAAACGAGTTCCCCCCCTCCTATCGTGCGTACTGGAGAAGCGGCCAGCGTTCGAGACCTGCATCAGCAGATATCAGGAGGCCAGTTCCTCAAAGCGCTGCAAGCGGAATATGGGCGACCTGGCCCCCTCCAGACTTTAAGGAAGGAAATCCAAGAAGCTCCGCATCAACGCACTCGTGACTTCTGCGTAGTGGGAGATGTGTTGTGGAGGGTGAGCGCTGGGCGCTATCAGTTGGTACTGGGAGAAGATTCACCCCTCCGTGAGGTAGTACTGCAAGAGGCGCATGCATCTGTTTCAGCTGGACACGCGGGCAGGGACAAAACTCTGGAACGAGTACTGCGACGCTTCTGGTGGAAAGGGGCAGCAGAAGATGTGGGACGCTGGGTTTCATCTTGCACTATCTGTCAAGCGGTGCGACCGAGAAATTCCTACCCGGATGGATTGCTGAACCCACACACTATTCCTACGCGACTATGGCAAGTGGTCAGTGTGGACTTTGTTACTGGACTGCCAGTCACGGCGCGGAATCACGATGCCTTTGCTACTTTCACATGTAAGCTCAGCAAAATGGTTCACATCATCCCGTTGAACTTCCAGGACAGCTCCTCTGAGGTTATCGCTCGAATCTACTTCGACCACATCGTTCTGGAAACTACATGGCACCCCTATGAAGATTGTCTCTGACCGCGACCCTCGTTTTCAGGATGCTATGTGGAAGGAATTGATGAGACTTATGGGAACCAAAGTGGCCTCCACCACGCCTTACAACCCTCGTTCGGACGGACAAGCTGAACATACCAACCGCGTGGTAGAAGACATGCTAAGGTCCTTCGTAGGCAGCAATCCAGAGGACTGGGATTTGTGGTGTGCCAACGTAGAGTTCGCCATAAACGATACGCGGAGCGATGTAACCGGCTTTACCCCGTTTGAGTTGGTCTTGGGGCACTCGCCTATGTCGCAACTGGACTTGTTCCTGCAAGCGGCTGCTGGACAACACTCCAAGCGTAAGGGTGGAGAAGGTACGGCACACGAGATGGCTAGTAAATTCGCGGCTCAACTAGAGGACGCCCGCACTAAGCTAGAACTGGCACAGCAACGCCAGCGACATCAGTTTGACCAGCGTCACACCGCCAAATCCTTTCAGTTGGGAGACTTGGTCTGGGTAGATGCCAAGCATCTCACGGAAAATATCATGAACCGCGAATCCTTCAGGAAGCTGGGACCTCGCTGGCACGGGCCCTTACCCATCACAGAGAGGTTCTTCAGTGACCAGCAGCGAGAGCTACCCGAAATTGACAGAGGTGCTCCGGTGGCTTACCGGCTCAAGTTACCCCCTAAATGGCGTATCCACGATGTTTTTGCGCAGCATCGCCTCAAGGAATACCGCACTGCGGATGAAGCCTTTGCGCTGCGTCGACAAATACCTACTCCTGCCAAGGTTCTCGTGGATGGACAATCCCAGACCCATGTGTCTAAGATTCTGGCTCGAAGAGTGAAACCTATGAAAGGAGGCAAGGAAGTAGAAGAATTTCTGGTTCGCTGGACTGGGTACTCTAACGCTCATGACTCCTGGAAGACCCGTGAGTCGTTGAACTACGGGGGTGAACTCGAACAGCTCACGGAGTTCGAACACCTGAGACTATCACGAGAAGGACAAGCCCGGGAAAAAGCCTTACAGGAGGTCAGAATGCAGCGGAAGCAAAGGCGGGAACGCGTCGGAGCTTTAACTTTCCTGGACACCTCTGATGAAGTAAAACTCACTTCTCTGGACAACTGCCTACCTTGGGAACAATACTGTCGCTCCGCTGACGCCTTTGTGACGCATCTAGCTCTTCTGGGCTCTGGGGTCTCGACACGCGAGTTGCGACTACTAGTCCTTTTCAGTGGTACAGGAAGTGTGGAGAGAAGTTTCATGTCATGTTATCCGAAGAGCACTGTGGTCACCGTCGATCAGGATCCTCGCTGGCAACCTACCTACGCTGAGAAGGTTCAGGACTGGGACTTCAAGCGTTATGCACCTGGTTACTTTGACGTCATCTGGGCTAGTCCACCGTGCACCGAATACAGTCAGGCTAAGACCACTGGGGTGCGACAACTGCGACAGGCTGATGCTTGTGTACGCCGAACGCTCCAAATTTTGACTTTCTCAAACCCCAGCATTGGTTTATGGAAAATCCGATGGGCAGGTTTCCTTTTGCGCTGCGATTTCGACCCGTAGTTCGCCGGTTACCTACCCCGTTGTATTGCTCTTACTGTATGTATGGTACTGGCTATCGCAAGCCTACTTGCATCTGGACGCAGTCGCCTCCTCCAGTGGATCTACGGTACTGCACGATGGATACTCCTTGTCTTCACCAACAGACTCTGGGATCACATCCGGAAACTGCTCAACTGGGACCTCATCCAGGGCAACAAGGAGCGGGAGTTTCCACTGCTGTATACCCTCTCCCGCTGGATTGCTTCGTCAACTCTTCGAGCACCTGTTCGATCAGAAAAGCATATCACGCATCCATAAGCATGGCTGATCTGTGTCTGGATCTTAGCTGCTGTACAAATGACTCTGAGTTATCATCTCTTTGTACTAACAAGCTAAGAGGGGAGGAGTTGTGCCAGGGAACAATAGCCCGGCCAAGCCATTCGATTGGCATATTGTATTTATGCATACTGGGGCAGTGAGATGGCAATGGGCTCGGAAGGGGACTCCCGAGCCATTGACTTCGTACTATGGGGAGCGAAAGCCTGGACTTGATTATAGCTGGCAGCATATTATCGTACACCCTTCTGGTGCGCTACGCCGCTGGGAGCGTAATAGGGGCGGCGGCTGGTTTCTAGAAGACGCCACTCAGTTGAAGGCGCCGGTAGCGCCATTCTCATTACCGATTAGCCGCGTTGGGATCGCGTACTGGAATCCGACGATTGTGATTGACGATGACGAATATCATGGAATTCCCTACCAGGGGCGTAAGCCTACACACTCAGCGTCTACGAACAGTGAAGATTCGGGTACAGGCGCTGTGTCCTGGAGTAAGGAGAAGTTACCAGATTCTGATGACAATGATGACGCAGGTGTCACTAACAGTAAGGAGAAGCTACCAGATTCGGATGACAAAGATGACGCGGGTGTCATACATGACATGGACACTGCCAGTCCGAAATGGGAGCCAACTTCGCCTGAATATGATGACACCGAGGATGACGTCAGCGAGTTCGATGACTTGGTAGCTGACGATGCTGAAGAACAAGCTGAAGCTCGAAGGTTGAAGAGACTGGGACTGCAATTGATCATGGATGAGAAGGGTGAACTTCACTGGGTACCAAAGGGCACCTCCCCGACCTCACCTGTTCAGCCCGATGATCAGCCTATTACCGAGCAGAAGTCTGAGGCCATATCTGAGGATGCCCCAGCCTCTGTGGTGGAGACTGTTCATGCACCACCGAAGAAACCTTATGGGTCAGATACTGGATTGACTTCAATGGGTGAGAATAAGGCTGGGGTGTCTGAAGAGACGAAGAGGCAACCTAGGAAATATCCGAGATGTTGGACACATGAGTATATAACTCAATTGAAGTATTCCATAAGAAGTGACAGTGATGAAGAAGAAGGGCTTGACGTGGCTCCTCGTAGGAAGAAAGCAAAGATCAGCAAGGGACAATGAAATCAACTGTCTTGATTAGGATTGTCCAAATGCAGATTCTCTGATTAGGATTTGTATAGGTGGCAGATGATGATATGCCAACCGACATGGGACAGATCGATTAGAGAATATGAACTGCGCGCCTTGAAAGTATAAGACTTGAATATTGCCCATTTGGAGGCTGTTCTAACTTGAAGTAACTATTTGGAGGAGCTGTTGCTCAACCTGTTAATTTACTGGTCAATCTTTCCTGCCATAAAGATATTGCAATTGCTTGAATTGTAGCCTTGTTCAGAGAGAGTGGAAGCAGAATATACACAAAGAAACCGGGAACTAACCGAAACAGAAGTAGAAGAAGGAGCCTGGGTAGACACGTGGCCAGAAGAACTAGAATGGCAACAGGTGCAAGAGGAGGAATTGGAACTCCAGCGGATGGAACAAGAAGAGAAGGAGGCACTAATACAGGCACAGCAAGCGCAAACAGCACAACAGGGGGAACAAACGAGAGAGTACAGGGAAGAGGGCACACGGGAAGCAGAGTGGGAAGTGGAGGAGGAGGAGGAGATGAGAATGATGCAGGAGGAGGAGGGGGCACTCGGACAGGGAAGACGACAGGAACAAGGGAGAACCCGGAGCCAAATGGGACCTGACCAACCAACCCTACGGGCAACCGAGGAGATGCAAGAAACCCAACAGGATACTGCGCTGCAGGCAACACAGGAAATGGAGATGCCGGAAACACAGAATATGGGCGTGACAGCACAACAGGATGCCGAAAGTGAGCTTATCGAAATGGCCCAACAACAGGAGGAAGCACAGGAAGAATGGAGAGCACTCCAGGAAATGGCACAACAGCAGGCAGCAGCACAGAGGGAAGCACACCATGCGAGAGAATGGAGAAGGGCCTCGATGGAGAAAATACGGACAGCAGCACAAGAGAAGCCAGAGAAATACATGCAGCACCTAATAGGGGATAAAGCCATGCACAAGCTCTCTAATGAATATTGGAAGAAAGGAACAGAATACCTGAACGAACATGATGTGACAGTCCTACTAAGATGCAGGGCGAATTAGCTACCGGCAGGACCGTACAAAAAACGGCAAGGAGGGAGAAGGGCGCAAAAGTGCAAATGCTGTGGAATGCCTAGACAAGTAAATGCGGGGGGCTTCATACGCACAGCCCATGTGCTAGGAGGGTGCACAGAAAGGGAAATAAAGAACATGATAATAAGCAGGTCAGATGAGACCACTAAAATGATAGCAAACGCCATTAGCAAAGGTAGGAAAGGAGGATGTGTAATAAGAACCCATGCCGGGAAAAGAGGAACAGGAATGAACAATGGCAGACCAATAGAGGACTTCCTGCTCACAAGGGGGCAATGCAGACTGGACGGACGAAATAACACACCAGCACCAGAGCATGAAAAGGACACCATACCACACTATGTAGATATAGTAATGTTGGAAGGAACCGAAAAAGGAAACAAGCAGCCTGGGTACACACACCAAAAAGCAATGGCGGATGCAGGGCATATACACCTCGTAGAGGTAACATACACGGACGAAATAAGCTGGGAAGAAGCACTGAAAACAAAGTACACGAACCGCTGGTGAAGCTACTAGAACTATACGGGTACAAGGTGACGCTACATGTGACGGTATTCGGAAACACGGGCACGATATACGAACACACGGAGAATATACTAACCAAACACCTAGGATTCGACAAACAGGAAGCCCTACACCTACTCAGGAAAATGCATGACCTAGCTACAGGATACGCAGTAAGCCTCAGCAGACTATATAGTTGCCTGGCTGTACCGAGGCTAGAGCCACTGCTCGGTTGGATAGATTACCCAGATTCCCACCTGCCGCCTGGTCATACCGAGGCTGGGGTCAAATGGATTATACAGATTTCCACCTGTTGCCTGGCTGTGCCAAGGCTAGAGCCACTGCTCTGTTGGATGGATTACCCAGGTTCTCACCTGCCGCCTAGGATTTTGCTTAAGTTTTCTTAAGTTTGCTTAAGTCGGTATAAATCGGTAGAATTATATACCCGATGACATGGCGATCCACGACCTGGTCGTAGTGGGAGCTACCTTCTGGGGGCTTAACGGGCTCAGGTGCCTCTCTGGCTGCCTTCGGATGACTCTGGGTCTCAGGATGGGGGAACTCGTCGGTTTCCGGTGCTTCTCTGGCTGCCTCCGGATGACTCTGGACTTCTGCTGCGGCCTGTTCCCTAGCTCGGTCTGCTCTGGTCATGACTGCTAGCGATTTGGCATCCCTTAAGGACTTCTCGCCTACTGCTAAGGTGTCAGCTGCGTCCAGCCAGAGGGCCGGCGTCTCTACCCACGTGAGCCCGTTCAGATGGGTGAGCTCACCAATGACCGGTGCCGGACTGGTGGGAGGGAAGGATTCGTCCTCGGAATCACTATACTCGAAGATGGCGCCTAAGACAGAGGTAGGATCCTCGTCCTCTTCGGATCTCTTGCCTTTCGGCTCAGAGTCCCTGGGTCCATCTGTGGCGCGATCCACTATCCCGAGGACAGAGGTAGGATCCTCGTCCTCTTCGGACCCCTTGCCTTTCGGCTCAGAGTCTATGGGTCCATCCGTGGCGCGATCCACTATCCCCTTTTCCTTCAAGCCTTCCCTGACTGACATTTCCTGATAGTCTGGTCGCCGGGACTGCGCATTCGGTACTACCAAGCAGCGTCCTGGCACGTGCTCCAGCTGATGGACTCCTACCTCTACCAAGTCCTCGTACCAGCGAGCTTGACGTCGGCTGAGCTCCCTAGCTGGGGCGAAGAGCCACTGGAGGGGTTTATGGTCCCCCATGAGCTTAAATGATGTAAAAATCAGATAATGTCTCCAGGTGACTGTGGTACAATGATGGATGGCACAAAGCTCTCGTTCCCCAGCGTGATAGTTCTGCTCTGTGCTGGAGAACTGCCGGCTTTCAAAGGCCAAGGGCTGCAAGCCTCGTCCCTGATCCTGCATGAGTACACCCCCTAGTGCTACTCCACTGGCATCTGTCTGCACGAAGAAGGGTCTGGAACCGTCTGCGGCCCCCTTTTGATCGGGTAGGGCCAAGGCTGGGGAGGAAATCAAAACAGTTTTCAGCTGTTGAAATGCTGCTTTTTCATTCTCTCCCCAGGTCCATTCCACGCCGGATTTTGTGAGGCGGGTCAGCGGGTACGCGAGGTCTGCGAAGTTCTGGATGTACCTTCGGTAGAAGCCACACATGCCCAGGATCTGTCGCACGTGTGTGACAGTCTCTAGGTCTGGCCAGTCGCGCACCGACGCGACCTTATCCTGCTGTGGGCGACATCCATCCCGATCCACCACGTGGTAGCCTCTCTTATTTGTCGTAAGGTCTTGTAATTTGTCGTGTCGCAAAAAGATTTGTTTATATTAACGACGCTTCGCAGCTTTTTTTCCAAAAAAGCTGTTTTTCATTTCGTTTCCCTTATAGGAGCGAAACAGGTTTTCTGGGGAAAAGTGACATCGGGACATGCCACACTGCCAGGGCGGACCATCAAAATTTATCGCGTTGAAATTTTCGAAAACATTTTACTGACGTCACAGTCCTACGTCATATTTTTTTGACCGTTCGCGCGTAGCCGCCAATCAGTGACGCGTTCAACAACTGATTTATACCTCGAATATAGGCGGAATATCTAATTTCGATTTCGCCCCAAAAGTAGGCAAAAGTTCTCATTTATATGACGATCTCAGCACGGTCCTACGTCAGATTCTTATGGACCGTTCGCGCGTAACCTCCAATCAATGACGCGTTCAACATCTGATTCGTATACCTCGAATATAGGCGGAATATCCAATTTGAATTTGGATTTCGTCCCAAAAGTTCTCAGTGTGACGATCTCAACAGTCCTACGCCGGATTCAGTGACGCCTTCAACATCTGATTTATACCTCGAATATAGGCAGAATATCCATTTTGGTTTGCGTCCCAAAAGTTCTCAGCAGTCCTACGTCAGATTTTTTGGCCGTTCGCGCGTTACCGCCAATCAGTGACTCGTTCAACATCTGATTTATACCGGGCGCTTTTAAAAGGGCCCACTCGCCAGTGTCACTCGACTGGCCAGTGCTGTCGTGTGACATGACACTTCGCCTGGGTTGAGCCGATTCATACCTCGAATAGGCGAAATATGCAAATATCAAATTTGGTTTTCATTATTTGTCGTAGGGTCTTTCAATTTGTCGTGTCGCAAAAAGATTCGTCCCAAAAGTTCTCAGTGTGACGATCTCAACAGTCCTACGTCGGATTTTTAATCGACCGTCCGCGCGTTACCGCCATCTCCAATCGCGGAACTCGAGCACGTCGGATTTTATCGACAGTCCGCGGCCGCGGCCGTCATCGTCACGAAACTCTGTCGAACACACGTTTTAAATTGATAATATCCAGATTTCCAGAGTGTCCATCATTCTCGAAAATTTCATGTTGCGGCGCCTTGCTCTGTTTGTGCTTTTCGTAGCCTTTTGTATTTCTACGTGCATGACTAACGCTTGTTACAGTTCGTCATTTATCTGGAGTCCGTTATCTGGTGCGCGCGTGAAGCCTGGCAGGGGGGCATCGTGCGATGTTCTCACACGCACTACGTATGTAGTCGCATCCCGCGAGCACGACAGACGAATATGGTGGTTATATCGCGTTCTACGCAGGGATGCTCGGAGACCGGCGGGCTTCTTCACAGCCCGCCGGATTGGGTTCAATTCCCAACATCTTACCTGAGCGGCGTTCCGTTTTTTTGCAGGTGGCTCTTTTTACGCACAGCGGTCAGATGTTGCCGCCAGCAGCGTTGCTGGCAGCATCTTTGCCATACGTACTACTTACTGCCTGTTTCGCAAGCACGTTTTCATTTCCCCTTCAGAATTTTTCACTATCCTGACTTGTCATTTTGTCAATCTTTTTTATATGGCGGGGTCTTTGTTGTACATGCACGCCCGACTCGGGCGAAAATCGACAGGCGAAACGAATTTGCCGGTCCTGCGTTACATTCCCAACTCCCAGACTGACTTTTCTGTGGTTCTTGTGCTTCAGGAATTTGGCCATCGCATTACAAAGCTCACCCCGTGCTGGCTTCCGAAACTGATCCCTGCTGGCATTTTATTTTATGCAGCGCATGTTTAATAGCTTAGTGTTTCTGTTCGTGTTTTCTTACATTTAAAGCTAGAAGCTTAGTATAGAAGGTAACGATAACCTATATTTGATATTCTTGTGCTTTGCTTTTTAAATTTGTATTATTTGTCACGCTAGGAATTTGGATTACGGTTCGAAATGCTTCCACGTGTTGCGGGCATGTTGTAGTTAACATCAGTTCAAAGCTAGTAGCTTAGCTTCCTGCAAGGAGCTGTTTATCCTGTTTGTATTTTATGTCATACGCGCGGTACTTGTTGTCTAATAATTTTGTCGAATTCACGTCACTTCCGCGGTACTTTTCGTATGTTTACTTCCGTGTCGAAAATTTTCTGTAAAATTTTGCGACAAACATGGTTCTGAAAATCATGGTTGTCGCAGCTGCGACTATGGTGACATTCACAATAATTTTTGTCGCAGCCAAAAATATAATTATTGTCGCAAATTGCGACAAAAAACAACACCTTGCGACAAACTTGAATGTCTACCCCACCACGTGCCCTAGGAACCGGACTGCTCGTTTGCACAGTTTGACTTTAGACTTCTTAAGATAGACGGAATTCTTTCGACACGCCTCTAAGACCTGGCGGAGGTGGTCGAGATGTACCTCATGGGCGCTCTTACCCGGAACCTCAGCTGAGAAAATCATGATGGCATCTACAAATACCCTGCAAAAGGGTAGGTGCCCGAGATACTGGGTCATCATCCTTTTCCAGGTGCTTGGGGAGTTTGACAATCCCATAGGCATGACCAACCACTCGTACGCTCCAAAGTGCGTAGTCATTGCAGTCTTCTCCACGTCATCCGCTCCCATAGGGACCTGCCAAAATCCCTAAAGGGCATCCATCGTAGAGAAGACGGTGGCCCCTTGTAGGTCATCTAAGAGACTCTGCACATCCGGAAGGGGGTACTTATCTTTGATCGTGATCTCATTGATCTGTCTGTAGTCGATGACTAGACGCAGCTCCTTGGGGTTACTTGGCTTGGGGACCATCAACACGGGACAGCCCCTACAAATTTAGAACATTGTGTTTACCTTGTGTTTACCTTGTGTTTCGAGCCAAGTAGGGCCCTACTTGGGCAATGTCGGCAGTCAAATGGCAAAACCGGCCCAAATCGGGTGAAATGAAGTTTCCGATAGTTTGTTTTTTATTGTAGATATCGATGGTTTGGGTCGATGTAAGACATATGGAGCGAAGTTTTGGGTGGAATGGCTTTGGTAACCTCATTTTTTGAGGCCTCAAAGTTGTGCTACTCGGTACCTGCCCTGTACTTGGGGCTGTACCTGGGCTGTACTTGAAAACATTGGAAAAAAATATTTTCAGAATCTGTTTTTTTGGGCTATTACGCTTATTTAGTCCTTACTATGGACAGTCTCCAAAGATTTAACTGAAAAAACATTTTACACTTCCTGTTACAGCACCTCAAAGTTAGGTCGGTATGGGCATTGGGTAGGTAAGGGGTAAGTAGGGGGCAATACCCTGTACCTGGGCTGTACCTGGGCTGTACCTGGGCTGTACTTGAAAACATTGGAAAAAATATTTTCAGAATCTGTTTTTTTGGGCTATTACGCTTATTTAGTCCTTACTATGGACAGTCTCCAAAGATTTAACTGAAAAAACATTTTACACTTCCTGTTACAGCACCTCAAAGTTAGGTCAGTATGGGCATTGGGTAGGTAAGGGGTAAGTAGGGGGCAATACCTACCCTGTACCTGGGCTGTACCTGGGCTGTACTTGAAAACATTGGGAAAACAATATTTTTAGAATCTGTTTTTTTTGGGCTATTACGCTTATTTAGTCCTTACTATGGACAGTCTCCAAAGATGTACATGGCAATGTCTGATCCTCGGTACTTGAGTATAGATGCATGATAGGTAGGGCCCTACTTACCCTTGTTTATGTCTAAACATGGCCATACTTACCCTGTACTTGAGTATAGATACATGATAGGTAGGGCCCTACTTACCCTTGTTTATGTATAAACATGGCCATACCAGACTAGTACTTGAGTATAGATACATGATAGGTAGGGCCCTACTTACCCTTGTTTATGTATAAGCATGGCCTTACCTGACTAGTACTTGAGTATAGATACATGATAGGTAGGGCCCTACTTACCCTTGTTTATGTATAAACATGGCCTTACCTGACTAGTACTTGAGTATAGATACATGATAGGTAGGGCCCTACTTACCCTTGTTTATGTATAAACATGGCCATTTCCGATCAGTACCTGAGCATAGATACATGATAGGTAGGGCCATACTTACCCTTGTTTATGTATATACACAAACTGATGCTATCTATTTACACTACACAAATGCCATGTCGTACTGCAGGCCTAAGTACTTAGCAAGCTCGTCCTCGCTAGGATTTTCATCCTGGACATTCTGCTTGAAGAAATCTGCTCGAGGGTCAAGAACCACCGCAGTTTGCATGCAAGGATGCTTCACAATTACTACTTGCGACGCGATCTGATCTGCGAGCATGAATGGCTCTTTGGTATCGAACACGGTGTCAGGGTTCTCGGGGTCATCGCAAAAGAAACGGCCAGTGACGTTGTCCGGGCCAACTATGGAGTTCATCCGGTTATACATGGCGATCTTCGCTTTTTGCTGGATTTGACACTGTGTGTGACACTCAAAACTGTCACATGTCACTTCCTATGGTAGGCTGGGTGACCGTCACCAGTAGACGGGAAACACCCGTTAGGTATTTATGTATGCCTCTGATTTATCTATCTCACTTTTACCGTTCTGATTCCGTAACCCTTAACTCAGGGTTTATCTCAACAGTTAGATATATATTACCGCCGAACCATATATCTACCAGGTTTGGCCCCACTTGCGTTTTATTTAGCCACTGCGAGATTGCCACCATGAGTGGCTAAGCTCGGACGCCTGGGATGGGGTGAGGCGCTCCGCGCGTGAGAGTGCCGGCAGTCACGGGTATGGCCTAAATTTTATGGGTTGATTTACGGCACGCCGCACCGGTTGGAGAACGGTTTTCTACGGGTCTTAACGTTGGATTGGTTTACGTTTTCTGGTTGGATCCCACACCGTTGCGTATTGGCCGCCGCTACCACACGACTTCCCTGAATTATTTGATCTCTCACGGCTGCCGTATCGGCGACCCACGCGTTTCTTGGCCGCCCGGAACTGCCGCACATCTCAAGTTCCGTTGCCTCACTCCGCCCCTTCAGTCCTTCTCAAGATGGTTGCTTCTACTCGAGCCACCGCTAGCATGGCGAATCGCCGACGCGCGCTATCCACGATTTTTGATTCGGCAGCTGCGAGACACGCCAACACTCCAGCCACGCCGCCGGCAGCTCAGCCGGCTGCCAATTCAGCAGGTGCTGCGTTCCTGGCCTCGGTGCGGACGCTGCAACGGGAACACTTCGACATGAAGGTCTCCAAGTCCGTTCGCCAAAAGTTATTCGAGGACAAGAACGGGCGATTTTCCGGGACTGAGTGCCACGCGTCCGCGCTCTTCGCCAGGATGGTCTCTGCGCTGCAGACAACATTTGTCACGGAGGACATTGGTTTCGCACCCCTTTTCCTGCTGGACGATGCTACCCTCCCCATCCGCGTGGAGGCCAACGCCTTATTGTTCTCCACGCTCGAGCTCATGGTTGACCCCGCGTCGCCAACAACGGACTGGATGGGTGACGGGAGGGTGACGGGAGGAATTTCCGTGCTTTTCGGTTCGACCTACAACGAACACGTCAAAACACGGCCATACTTGGCCCCTTCCCATTGCAGGTAGGGCAATGCTCGCCCCGGGTTCGTCCCGAGAGCAAGGCAGGCGGTAGGGCCCTACCCGGTCATGCCGTCGCGTTCAATGTCAGTGAAGGTGGCGCGTGCCGGATGATTGTCGTATTCTTCCGTCAGAATGATTCCATCCCAAAAGAGTTCCTCAACTAAATCTATAAACCCATTCGTGGGATTGGCATCCCATTCGAGGACACGTTGCCTCTTGAAGGCATCGTCCGCACGCGGCGGCGTCGTCAACCCATCGCCCTCACCCGGAGAATTTGCCAAGCGATATGCAACAGTGGCTCTTTTCGCGGGATTGACCCTCCGTCTCTCCTCCGGAATCCCACCTTGCGCCAATCTCTGTGCGCGGGATGTCATCGCCTATTGTGCCTGCAAACCGCTTTTGCCCACGTACGTAACCTGCTGTACCATCATAAGTATGGCGTAAACATGGCCCTACCTAAGCAGTTTCAACAGCCGAGATGGTGAAACACGGCCTTGTTAGCCTTGTTTTACTGCCAACATTGGGCAAGACGTACATAAAACGGACCATGTTTGATCTGTGTTTAAAAACACGTGGCAAACTTGGCCATTTTTGGGCAATGTTGGCAGTAAAACAAGGCAAACCACGTTGTGTTGCGCCGCGGAAGATGTTTACCTTGTACCTGAGTAGAATTGCCCTGGTATGGCCCGGTTCGAATAGCATTCACGCGAACACAAGGTAGACATCTTCCGCGGCGCACATAGCCCAAATCAATGCCCCAAATGCAAAACCCAATGGGGAAACGACCCAAACATGGTCATGTCTAGACCATACCTTAGGGTGCAGGCAAGCGTGGACAAAAATCGGTCATTTTCATGAAAAAAACAAGTTGAGCTCAAAAGAAAGGGGCTTGCTCGCAAAATACGATGGTGAAAACGGCTTGCTCAAATATTCTATGGGCCATTCAGGAATGGTCCAGAAGTGGGAAACCCTTGAAAAAATATGCACAAAAGAAAGCGCAACAGAAAAAACATGGGTCCCATGACCCGGAATCGCCACTCGCGCAGGTTCAGATCGCCGACCGTTCGCGGACAGGTTCAGACCGTTCAGATCGCGGCGTTCGAAAATCGAGAGTCTTCAGTTTATCCCAGAAGATGCCAGGCGATTACACATTACTCGAGTGATGACACAAAAGGCAACGTCGCGCGATCGGGTGAGAGACACGGCATCGATAGCTCGATATCTGATAGCACGTTGACATGCGACATTGCGATAGCCGACGCGATGGCAGAGGTGACCGCGTGTCACCGTAGACGTCATGTCATGTCACCATACTTGTACAGTGCACAGTTCGAGTTGTCAGTCACGGTACTTGTAAACGTTGGAGTTCGAAATTCCTCCTCTTCTCGTTGACCATCTGTACAGTGCAGTGCCTGTCTGCACTGTACAAAATTCTGCTTGCGCTTTTGCTTTTGTTTCCATGCGTTGCTTCTGAATTCATTCTTGCTTTTTCATATTTTCTCCTGCGTGCAAGTACTAGTGCCGTAGTGTTTTTTACGCGCAGATGTAGTTAGATCTGCGCGTATTGAACGTTTACATGGGGTGAACGGGAGATTTTTCCCGCTAGTCCTTTGGACTAGATTTGGTTGGTTCTATTCCAACTCACCCCCTCTAAACTTTCACTCTCCTTAACTTTCTTCTTATTTTTTCCCCTTTTTTCCCTCGTTACTAACCTCTTTTTCGTTGGCGCTATTTTTCAGATTGACTCGTGAGTTGGACCGGCGAAAACGCGATTCAACCCACGAACGACTCCATCGCCTTCGACTTCTATTCTCCTTTGACCCCTTGTCTTTGAATTGTTTTCGTTTGCGTGCTTGTTTTTTTTTTCCAGATTTACTAACGATTGGTTCCTTGTCCTTTGATATAGGATGGCTGAAAATTTATGAGGAGCAAGGCACGTGCTCATCAACGACGCCAACACTCGCGTTGTAGATTGTAGATAGGCTTATTGTTTGTATTTTACGAAATAGTTTTCAAGTAGGATTTGAAATAGTAATGTAGTGAATATTTAGGGAGTAGATTAGAAAATATAGTACTTACGCGATATTGGTTTGTATTAACTGTATTGCATAATGTATTCATTTGTGCGTTAGAACCCATGCTTGTTTGCATTCGTGTGTCCTATCGTATTGAGCATGTAGTTACGTAGCGAGTAAAAAATAGTTTCGAATAGCAATTGCTATTGCCTTGTAGCATTTTCACATATCACATGCATACTTTTCAAAGCACGAAAGCATCAACTAGGAAGTATAGTGCATCCCAACTTGCGGTATGCATACTAAGTTTCAATATGTTGTGCATGCAACATATTGAAACTTAGTATGCAACGCATACATAGCATATCCAATATGTGTGTGTTAAAGCATATCATTAATATGTGTTTGTTATTCGTTGAAAGACCGAATATCTAGGTAGATATGGCCATGTTTACATCGTATTCGATATGCGGTAGATATATACATGGCCATGTTTGATCAGTACTTGAGAATAAACACATGATAGGTAAGGCCATACTTACCCTTGTTTATGTATAAACATGGCCATGTTTGATCATTACTTGAGAATAAACACATGATAGGTAAGGCCAAACTTACCCTTGTTTATGTATAAACATGGCCATACTTACCTTGTACTTGGATATAGATACATGATAGGTAGGGCCCTACTTACCCTTGTTTATGTATAAACATGGCCATACTTACCTTGTACTTGAGTACAGATACATGATAGGTAGGGCCCTACTTACCTTGTTTATGTAAAAAACATGGCCATACTTACCTTGTATCTACGCAATGTCTAAGTGATTCATGCATTCACGTGCGTACGTATGGTGCGTTAGACATTGGGTATGTACAAGGTAAGTAAGGGGTAAGTAAGGCCAAAAACCACGACCAAACATGGCCCTACTTGGGTAGTGTTGCGCCGCGGAAAAACTGACTAAACATGGCCCTACCTACCTTGTGTCTGAAGCCATCCAGACACAAGGGTAGATACAAGGCAAACATGGCCCTACCTACGATTCCTAAATTTGTAGGGAGCCCCACGGAGAGGCCGAGGGTCGTATGTACCCTTTGGCTAAGAGCTCGTCTAGCTGTTGCCGGAGTTGCCGCAACTCCTCCTGCGACAACTTGTATCCTCGCCGGTGTAAGGGGTTCCCGTTCCAATCTGGCCGGAGCCGGATGCCGGCCTTGTACTCCCTTGACTGAACCGAGTCTCTCAGACGCGGAGATAATAGGTTATGTTGAAGCCTGAAGTTTGAAAGCAGGGAAAGAGGAGGTTGTGCTTTTGACCACGATTCGGCAATATGCGAGACCACGACAGTTGATTTAAATGACATGTGATGGTGATTAACATTTTTCTTTACCCTCATCTTACCCAGCGCGTTTAGTTCCAAAGCAAATCCGCGAATTCCTTTTCCAGGTCCCTAAGCTGCTGCCAGATTTCTGACGACACTGTCTCGTCTATTTCGTCCTCCGGCGGTTCCGGGGAGGCCTGATCTGTGGTCCGTGGAGCTGGCGGCGGGGTAGTGACTCAGGCACCCTCTCCGCGTATCAGCCCCGCACCCCCCTGCCCCTCCACCACCTCCGCGGGCCCTACTCACCCTGAAGATAAAGCGTGTGCAGCTTGCACTCGGAGCTTGCCACCGCCTCTGCCAGCGCCTTTGCCCCCTCAGCTCCGATCCCATTGCCTGCAGCCATCCCGCCCCGCCCCATCCCCGCTCCCCATACCAAACACCCACCCCACCCACCCCGCGCATCAGCCTCAGACCTGCCGCCTTCTTACCGCTGCCTCCTGCACCCTTCACGCACCCTCCTCCACAGCACACCCTCTCTCGCGCACCGCAGGCATCACGCACCATCTCCGCGTATCGGCCCCGCATCCCCCTGCCCCTCCACCACCTCCGCAGGCCCTACTCACGTCCAAGTTCAAGCGTGTGCAGCTTGCACTCGGAGCTTGCCACCGCCTCTGCCAGCGCCTTTGCCCCCTCATCTCCGATCTCATTGTCTGCAGCCACCCCGCCCCGCCCCATCCCCCGCTCTCCACACCAAACACCCACCCCACCCACCCTGCGCATCAGCCTCGCCTGCCGCCTTCCTCTCCGCTGCCTCCTGCACCCTTCACCCACCCTCTCCTCCCCACCACCCTCTCTCGCGCACCGCAGTGTCAGGCACCCTTCCGCGTATCGCCCCGCACCCCTGCCCCTCCACCACCTCCGCTCAGAGTACGCACATCCAAGATCAAGCGTGTGCAGCTTGCACTCTGAACTTTTACTTAACTTTCATAGGTTACCCCAACTTCGCGCCGTTTTGGACATCACTGCACAGGTTTGCATTTCATAACACAAAACCTTAGAAGTTGAATTCGGTAGACACCACACCAGCACATGTCAGCTCGGTGCTGTCGGTAATCCTGGAGCGCCAGTACTGCATATCGTTGGCATCTATTCTGCGAAAGTCCAAATAATCCGGCCCACATAGCTCAACAAAGAAATATCGCCCCGCTTCACTATCTAGGGCCATTACAGTTCCAGTGCAGACTGCAAGAGTGTCCCACACTCCGGCGGTATCCCTCTCGGATGCCCCCCTTGTCTACCCCAATACTCCGCGAGGGGCTGCAGTGGCCGTCAACTCTGCCCCACCTGGAGGGGCTTCCCATCTTGGCGCGGGTCTCCGCTCCACCTCTCAGTCGAACGAGTCGAGCCGAGCTGCTCTGCCGCTATAAGCTGCTCGGTAAAGAACTGCCGCGTATCTCCTTGCTTGGATACAAGTTATCTCGTCTCACGGGTCCGAGCTCACGGAACGCTTCTTTGCCGCCGGTTCGCTTTCCTTGTGCTGGAGCCCTGTCGAGCCCAGACAGCGCGCGGGTTTCCTTACACTGCAGGATGCGCTGTTCATGAGACCGGCATGCGTGTCTGCACTCCAAAGCGAGGTTTGCGAAGCAGCCAGTACCATGGAAACATCTGAAGTCTTGCTAAGCAGCGTAACGCTAGTGGCACAAACTTGGCCAGTGGCCCGGTGACAGGCCAAAGTGAGGGCTCCCAGGTCCCAGCCCTGCTGGGTGTGGTCTGAGCGATCAACGTGCCGGAAGGTGTGTAACCTCGCAGCACCCTACCTGGAGCCTGAGCCGACCCGCCCCTCCTCAGGGGCAATGAAGCCCACGCGGGAAGGTACAACAACCACGCAATGCCCTGGCAGCTCCGTGAAAGGATGCGAAACCCTCGCAGGAACCTAGGCCACAAAAGCTGGGAGTGAGACTTGAGGTGACACCACCAGCTGCGTGCAAGGGTTTACTCTACCTGCACAATTGGAACGCAGAGATGGAACCCTAAATCGCCGAAAGCCATGAGAGCGAGAGTAAAATTATACGAACATCTCTCTCTAGGAACTGTTGGTCCCCCAGATTTCCCGCCGCGGCGATGACACCTTGTCAAGGACCGCAGATCGATTCCCGAAGTCCGACTTATTTGCTCCCAGTGCGTGTTGAGGTATAGATAGGGCTTAGTGCAATCGGCGGTGACCTCGTGCTTCCGGTTCAAGGGGGAAGTACGGGATCGATCACACACGAGTCGTCCACCTCCGCTAAGGAGGTGCGCGAGACGTCCATAAGTTGCGAAATACATCCTTGGCATTGTTGATTTGGTAACTAATTAAAACGAGGGATGTCTTGTCGTAAAAGGAAAATAGAAGCAAAGCACAAAGCTAAGTAACACCCCTAATGTGTCATTTCGGGCAAGCTGTAATTTTTGCCTGAAAATATACCTCTTAAGGTTCAATTTGCGCGAAGTGGCGTCCCTTAATTCGAAATACTCATTATTTGGCGATTTGTTGAAATTAATTCGATTTAATGCTATCTTATGGGTGCACCCTACCCTTAAACCTTATTCTAAAAAAGGGCCCAAAGTTATTCTTAAAAAAGGTTTTTCCTCCTTGCATTGCTCGCTCCCCAGCTCGCAAGTTAGATATCGTTAGCGATTATATGTTGTCATTATCTGAGAATGGTGTATATAGTAATTCTAAGTTGCTGTTTGTGACAACTATGAACTCATGTGAATTTCTGGAATTTTGCGATCGGACTTAGGGTTTTAGGGTTCATATTTAGGATTTTAGGGTGTATAGGGTTTATTCAGGGTACTCGGGTTTAGGGTTTATTTATTTAGGGTTTTTTAAAGTCGAGATTGGGGAATGCGCAGAGTTGCAGTCGGGCTACCATAAGAAGTGTCGAAAGGGCGAAAGTCAAGTATCGAATCAAAATCGTAAAATGCACCGTACAGATCCGTGGGAGAGTCTGCATTCGTGCTGTTAAGTCATGGTTTGATGCCATCCACGTCAAACATGGTCAATCCTGGCTGATGATGGCAATTGAGCACATGCTAAAGTGGAGATCTGGAAATCGCCCATGCTAGCGTCACATCAGGAACGTACCTAGTTATCATGTGGATCGATATAGCAAATACGGTACATTGCCTTAGAAGAGATTCGTGCCTGCATGCATTAAAATCGTCAAGTACAGACATACTGGATTTGCACTCGTACACTCTAGGAGCTATATATGTATCTTAGCTCATTTACTAGCTGCAGGGATATAGCTTGGGCTGCAACTGAGCGTATGAAATAATGACCCAGCATTACTATTCCCGCTTGAAGTGCCGCCTCTGGCTCTTCCAAGAATTGCATTACGATCGACCAACATCGACCCACTCTCCGAACCAAATGACTTTGTGACGACATGCCACAAAGCTTAACCCATCCCACACGCACAGATCATCACGGTTCGCTACGTTCACGCCGTGACCTCTTGCTCTTGTGGTCCTGGCGATATTGGCATCCCCACCACCACGTGCCACCCAAACTAAGCAACACCTCGTAAGAATTCCATACCAATTCAGCAGCAGCAGCTAGCTTAATGGTTGCAAGGGCACATGCCGTTTGGATGATCAGTGTTCAGGCTGCGTGCAGGAGTCGAGGGGCGCGCTCTTGCGCTTCTACAGGACATTTGCCTTTGGATGGCTGCAGTCGGCGAGACGAAGGTACCCGGCGGGGGAAGCGCAATTCCACTGAGCGGGAGCGGGAGCTGCGGCGACGCCTGCTTTCATCATGCCGATCACGAGACCGCTCGCGCCGAGACCTGTGACATGCATGCACCTCCATCACGAGACGAAGCTACGAATGAAGACGATGCGTCAAATACACAACGCTGCCCCCGGACTGCTCGCTCCGACTGGGCAATAGCAGGGACATGCAGCAATGCTCCTCCTGATCCCACACCAAAAAACTCTGTCTGCTAACACCATCGCACCGATTGGCTTGCATGGTATGGACACGGCTTTGCAGCGTCCAGGAAGCACCGACGAATCACCCGAGAGACGAGTTGGACTCAAACCGACTTAAAAGAGGGAGGAAGGGAGCAAGAAACGATGCAAAAACCAAACAGAGGACGATAGGGATCACGGAACGATGCAAATGGCAGCGAGAGAGTATTCTCACAGAAAGCACGAGCAAGAAAAGAGTGAAAGACGAAGGGGTCGCAGCTCAAGGAAGGGGAGAGACCACGGGGTTTTGGCTCAAGCAGGGGGAAGGAAGAGAGGGAGGGAGGGAGCGCTGAACCTTTTGGGAGATCGGCTGCGCGAGCGGTGGGAGGACTTGTCCTTGGACCGCTTCGGGCTGGAGCGGGAGGCCCGGCGTGACTTGTGCCGCTCCGCGCTTCGTGACTGGGACCGGGACCGAGACCGCCGCCTCCTCGACGACCGCTCCTGGTCCTGTCCACCACCTCCCTCACCCAAAAGCCACGACCTGAGCACTGCCCCCCTCCGAGTCCACCGCCTCAACTTTGGACCCCCGGATCTTCCCACACAATCTGACAGCACTGCCCTCCGCCTTCCTGCTCAGTTCCCCGCATCGGGCGGCAACCTCAACCTCCGCCCTCCAGCTACTCTACTGGGCTCCCCCAACGACTCATATTCTTGACGGGTCAAGAGTTCGAGGAATACGAAAATCTCGCTTGCTCTCTCCCCTGCTCCCCCTTGCATAAACGATAACGCGCCTCATGCTTCAAACCTTGGTCACACACGGAACCACCCTCACAGGTGTCACCCCCTCCCGCCCTCCAGCAGCTTGTCCCAGCAGTCAGCCAGCACTGCACCGACGCCACTTACCGCTGCTACTTCCTTCAGCCCAGCGGTCCCGGACCACTCATCTCTACCCTCTTCCCCTGCCGTGTTACCCTCCCTGTCCCCCCTCCCCGCCAGGACCGTGCCAGTTTCCACGAGATCACACCTTCTCCCGCTCGGCTGCTGCTGTCAAAGCTGCTGCTGTTGCCACCGTCGCCGGCGCCGCCATGGCTGCCCTTGTGCCGTTGCTCGGCCCGTCAATCTTTGTCCTTTGGATGATTCTCTCGATTTTCTTGACTCCCACGTCCCAGTATTCTTTATCTCCTCGGTTCAGATCGATCCAGTCAGTATCTCCGAGAAACTTCAGATCCTGCGGGGCACCACTCAGAAACTCGCCGATGCGCTGCTTGTCTTCTACCCGTATCACGGGCTGGATATGCCTCCCAGCCTCCACTGCCCATCGCAGCTCGTTCAGACAGTAAGGCCGCTTGAAGTACGCATCATCTAGGCTGTTGCCCCCGTCTGTGACAACGGCGACGATTACCCTGGAGTGCTTCGCGGCCTCCTCCATTGCCGCCAATCCCTTATTGTCCCTCTGCACATCAAGCCAGCACCGATACCCCTTGTCTTTCAAGCTGTAGTACAGGCCATCAGCGACACTTTTTGCATTACCGTCTCTCTGAGTATATGACACCATGCAATCCCAGTGCACAGGCATATTGATGGCGGAGTCCCTTGTGGGCTGCGCCGCGCGAGGCGGTAAAGCTGCAGCTGCAGCAAGTGCCGCCATGGCTGTCGTCGATGCATCCTGCGGCGTGCCTGGCACTGCCCTTGCTGCATCCTGCGGCGCCGTCCCCGTGGGGTGCAGCCCTGCATGGCGGATCAAGCTCGAGACGAGCGAGGCTAGCCCGGTGCTGCGATGCCGTTGAAAGGGAATGCTGCCCAAGCCGCCGCCCCAAAGCAGGTCCCGCAGATCCTCCGGGGTCTCCCGCTGCATCTCGTCTGGGTCGACCCTCGCGTGGTCAAGCTCCGCCTCGTGCACCAGCAGCACGTGCTTGCCGCACCGCCGCGCCTCGCGCAGCTCGAGCAGCACCGGCTGGCTCGAGAACACCTCGCGTGACAGGAACAACACCACGCAGTGCGACCGCTGCACCCCCTTCTGTATGAGCTCCTGTGTCATCGCCCCTCCCTCCCCCTCCCCCTTCGGACCCTCCCACAAAGGTATTTGCACAACTATCACAGACCCCCTTACCTCATTCAGCCCCCCCATATGAAATCTTGAATATCGTGCCGCTCCTCCCACCTTCCCCCACCCTCACACTAGCTAAACCCCTCCTGCATGCCAGCTACTGCATAAGCTCGCCACGCCGACGTTGTGATTACTCGACCCGCCAATGTTGCTTTCAGTGTTCTGAGCGTACAGGCCAACTCGTGAGTGCCGGTGCTTCGAACAGCATAGAGGGGTGAGTGGAAGGGACTCTCGAGCTGCACGCAGCACAAGGCCACCCCAGAAAGCGTGCAGCTCTGCGCCACCACCGTGCTGTGCATGGCAATGGCACGATGGCACCACTGCCGCAGACCACTTCACTCCGCACCACCACCACTCTCGCTACGAAGCGCATGCCTCGTACAGTTGCCCGACTGGCCGCCCCCTCACCCTCACAGCCCTCTGTCCCTCAAGGCCCTTTCACCCTCACAGCCCCCGCTCCCTCTTGCTCCCTTACAGCCTTCTCGCCTACTCACTCCCTTGCAGCCCTCGTAGGCTCCAGCTCTCGCTCCTCACCTCTCTCCCTCTCCTCACGCCCTCGCTCCCTCTCGCTCCCTCTCGCTCCTCTTGCTCCCTCACAGCCCTCTCTCCCTCACAGCCTTTGGTCCCTCTTGCTCCCTCACAGCTCTCTCGCCCTGCAGCCCTCGCTCCCCTCGTTCCTCAGCCTTCTTCTGGTTCCTCATGACCTTCGCACTCTTGCTCCAACCCTCGCTCCCTCACAGCCCTCGCAGCCCTCGCTCCAGCCCTCACTCCCTCTCGCTCCTCACAGCGCTTGCTCCCTTACAGCGCTTGCTCCCTCACAGCCCCTCGAGCAGCTAGCTGAAGCGCTTCATGGGTGCAGCGTGGGGGTCCTCGTGAAGTCCTCACCTCTGTCACGGTGGTCTCACAGCGCTTGCTCCCTCACAGCCCCTCCAGCAGCTACCTGAAGCGCTTCATGGGTGCAACGTGGGGGTCCTCGCGAAATCCTCACCTCTGTCACGATGGTCTCGCTCAGGTAGTTGTAGTACCACGGCTTCCATCCAGCCCGCTCCAGCGCCGCGCATAGCACCGCCACCTGGTCCCCGCCCGTGGTGAACTTGTGCGCCATGAAAAAGTGGTAACGGCAATCGCCCGGCAGACCTCGGCAACCGCGACTCTCGGAGGCGGGATTGCCCGCCTCGTCGCCCGCCTCCCCATCTCCAAGGGACACGGCATGCCTGAGCTGCCAGTGCTCAAAGTGCGCCGCCTCCACCTTCCCGCGGTCTGAGAAGCGCTTCACCTTGGAGGTGGCGCCGTTCCTCGCGGACCTCCGCAGCGCCGCCAGGCTCACTTCTGGCATGTCCTCCGGAGCCGCGCCGCGCTGCTGGAGCAGGATGTGCTCCGCGAAGCCCGAGCACAGCGGCGTGCCCTGGGCTGCTGGAGCCCCGAGAGCCGCGTCGTAGAAGAGAGCCCCGTGGTACAAGCTCATGTCGAGGCCTTCCACGAGCACCTCCACTTCCTTCAGTGTCGCCGCGCATGCGCCAGCTTCTTCACTGAGCACGCTGACGTGGATACGGCGCCCGCCCACAGGGCACACGATCTGGAGCTCCATAAGATCCCCGAAGCTCAGCTTCGCACAGTGGCGGCGCACACCCTGCAGAGGGTCTCGGCTTCCCCCTCCGAATGCCCGGCCGCGCTGTATTGCGCGCACCACCAGCTGCTGGAAGAACGGCTGCGGCAAAAACCTGCTGGGAAAGTTGATGTCGAAGCGCGCGCCTGGCACCAACGGCGGCGCCTCCTCCTCCTCTTCCTCCCCCTCTTCCGGCAGCAGGCAAGGCACCAGATACCGTCCGCAGCAGCCCACGCCGTGTGAACCGTGACGAGGCTCATCGAGCTTGCACAGGAGGCCGAAGTGCTCCAGCAGTGCCAGCAGTCCGGCCCGCTCCTCAGGCCCAGCAGGGGCCGGGTCCACCCCCCCCTCCAAGCTCCACAGGATCTCTAACAGGCCAGAATGCAGCAGTCCGCGCTCCTTCAGGAGCTGCCACGCGTCCTGCAGCTCGGGATGGTCTGTCAGGCGATCGTCGCATGGCCGAGGGTGGAGGTCATCAAAGTCGCGCACCACCGCGCACACCACATCGATCAGCCACTGGGGGTCCAGGATGACCAGCCCCTGCAGCGCGGGGATCTCGCCGAAGTAGAGCACCACCCCGAGCCGGTGGAACAGCTCTAGCATGGTGCGCACCTGCTCCGTGAGTGCCCCACCTGCGGCTCTCCCCTGGCCGAGCCCGCACTCCCTCGCCAACTGCGTCACCTCCTCGAGGGTCGCCACAGCGTGCCGCGCCGCTCTCGGCTCCGCGCCCTCACCTGCTGCTGCTGCTGCTGCTGCTGCTACTGCGCCGTTGCTGTAAGCGCGGAGCTGCGCCTCGAGGCCTGCGTGGCGAGCAGCCGCCGCCAGCAGCTTTTCGCGGGCGTCTTGCGGGACCTCCGGGTCTTCTGTGAGCTGCCGCACGACGGACATCGCCTCAAGGAACTCACCATGTTGCCCCAACTGCGCACGCTCATTCACTCGCTGCAGCCACGCACGCGCCGCAAGCTTTGCCTGCAAGCCGCACAGCCGGTCGCACACCTGCAGATACGGCACCGGCACCGGGTAGTCGATGAACCTTTGATCCTTCTCCTCCCACCGGTGCCCTACGATCATGTCGTTGATCTGGGCGCGCAGGTCCGCCACCTCCGGGTCAGCTGCCCCTGCTCCGCCCGACAGAGTGTTGTCCACCGGGAAGAAGCTCAGCCCCTGGTTCTTCCCTGCTTTGATGTTCTTCCGCCCCCGCCAGGGCTTCAGGCGCGCTTCGAGCACGCTCGACAGCTCGCGGCGGGCCTCCGGATCCTGGACCCGGTCCCCGTGGGTGCCGACGAGCAGCAGAGGGGCGGAGCGTGCGTGCAGCCGCAAGGAGTCCAGCCAGAAGCGCAGGCGCTGCAGGACGCTCTCCGCATCCGCCTGGAGGGCGCTCATCGAGAACACCAGGAGGTACACCCCCTGCTGCGAGAGGAACACCTGGTGCAGCGCGTCGAATAGCTCCTGCCCCGCGTAGTCCCACACCGAGATCACCACTTGCTGGTGCCCACCGTCCCGCATGCACGAAGCCACCAGTCCCTTGTCCAAGCGCTGCATGCGCCCCGCCCCTCGCCCGGCGGCGGTCTCCCGCAGGGCCCCCTCCGGGCGTTCGTGAGAGGGAGGCCCGTCAGCAGGGGCCTCGGCCGAGGAGTCTGTGGCTGCAGGGGCCTCAGCCGACAAGTCTATATCTGCCGCATTCGTTGCTGCGGCGTGCTGTGCCGGCGCCGTGGTCATTGGCGGCGGCTCAGTGCACAGCTTGGCGCCCACAGCGCGTGCGTACTCCGTGGCGCGCTCGCCTGCCGGGCTCCAATCGCTATTGACCACGTCATCTCGATCCAGCAGGCATCCGCTCTTCTCCAGCCCCTGTGTGCTGGGGGTGTCCATGAAGGGCTCGCCCCGCAGGCTGCGCAGCAGGCTGGTCTTCCCGGCACGACCCTCGCCCACCACCATGAGCCGGGCGCGCCGCCATGGCAGCTCCTCCCAAGAGACCGCTGTCTCCAGCTGGGTATCGCTGAGCTCCGGCTGTGAGACATAAGCAACCCCTCACATTGAGCCCCACACCTTGAGTCCTCCAGGGCCTTAGGAAGACACAGACGGCTGTATGCGGATGCAGAGGCGGGAGGGGCGCAATGCGTGAGCTTGTTGCGGCGCGAGGAGAGTCGCCTTATTGAAAGCTAGCGGCCCTAGCGGCGTTGAAAGCATTCAAACTGACAAGCAAGCGCCCCACAACTGAAACGCTCAGTGTGGAGCTGATTGAACAATTGCGATGTTGCTGGAATGTGACCTGCCGCACCTGGTCAACAACGACCTCGCTGCCGTAGGAGGGCCCATGGAGAACCTCCCCCCCTGCGACAAACAGAAAAGCAAACATCCAACAGTTATGCAAGCGGTGCAAAAAGAAAGATGCCGGCATGAGGAGGATAACTTTGTGGCTTCATCACATCTAAAAGAAGCATCAATAACTTCAAGAAGCATGTGATGCAGCACTCCTGCCTGCCAATCGAGCAAATCTATTGCATCAAATCAGCCACACATCCCCCTGCCCCTCCACCACCTCCACGGGCCCTACTCACCTCCAAGTTCAAGCGTGTGCAGCTTGCACTCGGAGCTTGCCACCGCCTCTGCCAGCGCCTTTGACCCCTCATCTCTGATCCAATTGCCAGCGCCTTTGACCCCTCATCTCGAGTCAATTGTCTGCGACCACCCCCGCCCAGCCCCATCCCCAGCTCCCACACCAAACACCCACCCCACCCACCCTTTTGTGACCCTCGAGCTTTGCCGCCTTCTTACCGCTGCCTCCTGCACCCTTCACGCACCCTCCTCCACAGCACACCCTCTCTCGCGCACCGCAGGCATCACGCACCATCTCCGCGTATCGGCCCCGCATCCCCCTGCCCCTCCACCACCTCCGCAGGCCCTACTCACGT
>LGRX02009364.1:6934-26059 GCA_001247695.2 Cymbomonas tetramitiformis | reverse complement strand
TTCCACAATTAAAAGATCTTTTTCTATATTCATTTTAAATTAAATGTTCTTTTATATTTATTAATATTTTTTTCTAATAAAGTGGAATTACCCCATAATAAATGTTTTGAAAGCGAACCGGGAGTATCACATGTACTCCAATTTTCATTGGGTTTATGACGTTTGAGATAATTAAATTTTCTTTTTATATCTTTATTTGTAGTAAAATCTGTATAACCTTTTGCACCGAAATGAACAGTCTTTAAATTATCAAAAATTGCCATTAATTTTTTATCTTTTTTGTAGACTTTTTAATTTTTACAGTTTTATATTTACAATTTGCCATTTTATATTATATATCTTATGGATTTATTACACCGACTTTTATAGGTGTTGAACTATTGCCGTCATACTCGACATATTTAATTCCCTTTTTAAAATTACCTGAATTTATGTTTCTATTTTCATAACTTACTCCGGTTGTAGGCGAAAATAGCTTTTTATCTTGCTTTTGTCTACCCGTTATTTTTCTAATTTTTTCGGTAATTGGGTCATATCTAGGGACTTTTTCTATATTTTTTTCTTCAATTGGATGCAACCCTAAATATTTCCGTAAATAATTCTTTTCTTCTAGACTCTCTTTAACTCCCATGGTATCCATAAAATCTGTAAAATTAATAGGGGGCGCTTCGTTTAACAATGCACCTTCTAATACACCTTGAGTCGTTCTAAAATAATGTTCATCTTTAGAATTTGTTGGTTGATTGTATCCAAAATAACCACCCATAACTGAACCGCCTATAGCATTTGCGAAACCAAATCTAGATCTTGCCGTGGAAACTCTTTCGGTTTGGGGATAATTTTCAGTATACATTTGCTCTATATCATGTAATTTTACAAGATCATTTTCAGTTCCCGGTTTTGGATTGACATGAATAATTTCATAATTAGAATTTGGATGAGGTTTAATTCTTGCCGGTAATGAAATTAAATCTCCTTCCGTTGAATAAACATATTGTTTTTCCGTTGGTGTATTTACCGGTTTTTGCAAGGGATTAATAGCTGGATTAAAATGATGACCCTCGACATTATATTTTTCGGCAATGAAATTGCTTTGTCCGGCTCCGTTTGAGTGACCGGTTACCGAAATTTTGTAATTATTTCCAAATTTTTTTAAAACATTTTCATATCTTTGGGATGCTTCGTTATATCTTTGAGTTGTGCGTTGTTTGCCTATAGTTGTTAATAAATTCACATACCAATCCTTAAAATTACTTAACCTATTAGGGTTTTTAGAAATTGTTTCTAATTTGTAAAATTCAGCGTCACTTCCACGATATGCTATGATTACTTCTTTATTTATAGAATTAACTAATGTAATCGAATTTCTCCCGCTTAATGTAGGGTCTATTTGAAAATGGGGAAGCTCTCTCATTATTTTATTTAATTTTGCTTTATTATCGTAACTAAATGCATAGGCTGAATTTGCAGCTAAAGCTTATTTTTTTTTAGTAGGATTATCAAATTTAATTGTATTTTTTCCAAGAAAATTATTTATTGCTTGATTTGGAATATTTTTGAAATCTGCATGTATTGCATTCAATAGTTCCGCCGTTTGTTTTTTTATTTTTTGGGATGTAAAATCATTATTTTTAATTTTTGGAATTCTCTCAAACGGAGTGGAATCTTTGTTATTACTTTTATTATTTTCAAATTTAAAATCATTACTTTTAAAATTGGTGTCATCTACAATTTTCGCTTTTTGACAAAATATATTTGAAGGATTATTATCACAAAATGTATTCATAAATTATTAAATTAATAATTTCATTTTAATATAAATTTCCCCGAACAAATGTTTTCGAGACATAGTAATAAAATTTTTAATTGTTATTTGTAGTACGTGAACGTGTTTTTGCCGGTGAGAAATTTCTATTAGGAGACGTAGGGTTTCTTCGATCTACACCGGTAATAATAACGGCATCACTTGGTAAAGAAAAGGATAATGCTTGTCTTAATATTGGATTTACAACTGTCCTTGATGAAGGACCAGATTCGCCTTGATTTTCGGGTGTGTTTAACGGAGATGGAGAAAAATCTTCACGCAGTCTTTTCAAACCTGAATTAATTTCTTCAGTGTCAATTTCACTCAACAATTCTTCTGCTTCTTCAAAACTTATTGGAGTAGATTGTGAAGACAACTCTTCTTGCATAATATATTTTGGAAAATCAAAATCATGCTTTAATTCTTTAGTCAAATGCATAGGATTTATAGGAGAATTTGTTAGATCAAAATAAAATAATTCAGGATTTGAACTAGGTACGGTCATACTATAGCTATTTTTAGAAAGATTGCCATAACTTTTAAACATTTTTTGAGAATTTGGTACTTTATTTGTTATATCCATCATTTTTAAACATTGTTGTTTTGTGTACGCGTCGGTTAATTGTGGTCTCATTTGGAATTTGTTTAGTATAAAATAAATAAATAAATTTATTAATTTAATGTTTGAAATTCATAATGCAAACTGTTTCGATATTTTCCCTAAAATAAATGATAATTCCGTAGATATATTTGTATTAGATTTACCTTATAACCAAACCGCTTGTAAATGGGATAAAGAAATAATTGATTTAAATTTATTGTGGAAACATTTGAAGCGTATAGGTAATGAAAAAACATGTTATATTTTTCTAACCACAACTAAATTTGGACATAAGATAATTGAAAGCAATAAAGCATGGTTTCGTTACGATCTAGTATATGAAAAGACCGTAGCATTAGGATTTTTTCATGCAAATCAAATGCCATTGCGAAGTCACGAAATGATTTATATATTTTATAAAAGACTACCTACATTTAACCCGCAAAAAACTCCCGGAAAACCATATTACAAATCGAGTGCAAATACTACTAATATATATACCAAACATTGCGCTCGATTACCAACCAAATGTGAAAACGGTTATCGATATCCAAAATCAGTTTTGAAATTTTCTAACGGAAATCATAAAAGCAAACATCCATGTTCGAAACCAATCGAATTAATGGAATACTTAATTAAATCGTATTCAAATGAAAATGACCTTGTTTGTGATCCTTTTATGGGTATTGGATCTAGTTTAATTGCTTGTAAAAACAATAATCGAAAATACATAGGGGTTGAATTAGATAGTGAGTTTTACAATATTTGCCTTGAAATATAAATTGTTAGAATAAATACATGGATATAAAGAAGATAGGTATGAAGAATGTGAGAGATTATATAAACATAGATTAACATAAATTTATTTGTTTATTTACATAAAAGGTATTGGGTAGCGGGTAATGGGTTGTTTATAAAAGTATATCAAAGGAAGAATATCATTTTGTATATTTATTTATTATCATTTGAAAATGTTTTTGAAAATGCCCATTACACCATACCCATTACCATGATGAAAAGGATAATAAACAATCAATAATTGGCTATTTTCATTATCACAACAAGATATTAAAGATGGATGAGTTTAGGGTTTTAAAATTCTAGATGTACATAGCACTTTTCAATTTACGAATAGATTAGTTTATCAATCTATACGGTCAAAATAATGAAATTCGCTTTCCGGACTCAAATAAAATTAGCCTTTTAAAACTTTCGGCACTTCTACTTTAGCTTTTGAAACTGATTCGGTTCTTAGTAAATCAAACATAAATTCTATATATACATAGCACTTTTCAATTTACGAATAGATTAGTTGATCGCTCTTTACGGTCAAAATAATGAAATTCGCCTTCCGGACTCAATTAAAAATTAGCCTTTCAAAACTTTTCGTACTTCTACTTTAGCTTTTGAAACTGATTCGGTTCTTAGTAAATCAAACATAAATTGTAGATATACATAGCACTTTTCAATTTACGAATAGATTAGTTGATCACTCTATACGGTCAAAATAATGAAAGTCGCCTTCCGGACTCAAATAAAATTAGCCTTTCAAAACTTTCCGTACTTCTACTTTAGCTTTTGAAACTGATTCGGTTCTTAGTAAATCAAACATAAATTCTAGATATACATAGCACTTTTCAATTTACGAATAGATTAGTTGATCACTCTATACGGTCAAAATAATGAAATTCGCCTTCCGGACTCAAATAAAATTAGCCTTGCAAAACTTTCCGTACTTCTACTTTAGCTTTTGAAACTGATTCGGTTCTTAGTAAATCAAACATAAATTCTAGATATACATAGCACTTTTCAATTTACGAATAGATTAGTTGATCACTCTATACGGTCAAAATAATACAATACGATTTTGATAATTGGAAAATCCTATTAAACACATCTTCTAATGTATGATATATTGCATTGATAATATTAAGTATTAACTAGTATTAATATGCAAACTGCAAAAATATTTAAGGTAAGAATAACTTAACTATATCCTAATATTGTACAAACTATATCACTTATAAACTATTTATCTATTATACTCTTTATTTCTACTTTAGTAAACTAACATTACAAGGCAAGGCACTCTCAAATATTTTGTATCTATATTATTATCATATCATTATATTGTACAAAGTGTCTATTACCACTTATTATCATATTACTATCTATCTATCATACTATATCTATTTTGACAATTCTTTTATCATCTCCCTTACTGCAGCTTTTGTAGGGTAAAGTTGGGGCATAATCGGCTTTTGATTTTTCCAGTGAGTCTACTTTGGCTTCCAATATCCTATTTTGTCGTGTTAAATTGTCTACTTGGCGGGTAAGGTTGGCAACTTGTGCAGAAATATCTTCAACAACGTCACTTTGACTCTGCAAGTCAACCGTGTGCAGTTCTAAAGTCCTTTGCATAAAAACAGAGCTTACATCGGTCGTAGTTTTGAACCTATTAAAGGTTTCACAGTCAACATACCCTTCGTCACCCTCAAGATGCCCCTTCATAAAGTCCCAAAACTGTGTGCCTGTCACATAATGCCGTAAATATTTTGAGTCTATTTCGGCATGTTTCACATAAATATCAACAGCCTCACTATCAACGGATATGGCAGGACGCCCGCGCTTTTTGGAATTCTCTCCTTCCGCCATCGCACTGCGCACACGCCACACGTTTATTAGTTCAAAAAGCTTTTATGCTTGACTATCCTCAAAGTCTAGCAACTCGTCACTATCGTGTGCAAGAGGGGTATTCTTTGCAGAGGCTAGTTTAGTGTAGCGTTGACGCTCGTTTTCATACGCGGCATTTTCTTTTTTTAACTGCGCATTTTCAGTCGCAAGGCTTGCAAGCTGTTTTTCAAGCTCAGCCAGGCGCGAGGAAACATCGGCATGTTGCCCGATGCGTGGTGCAAGTGGTGGGGGCGACAGCGAAAGAGTTCTCCGCCTTTGCATAGTTTTCGCACGCAGTTCCGCGCGCTGCTGTGCCATCTTAGATTGTTTCTCAGCTGCGGCTTTAACCAACTCAAAAGTGATATCGCTACTGTGTTCTAGAGCTTTTAAAGTTGGTTCTTGGACGCTAATCCGTACCGCATTTCTACGGTCACGCGCGTCCAGAAAAAGCTGGCAAGCGTCGTCACAAATCGGGGGATACTCAGTTGGCTCCCAGGCGGTGTGCAACCGTAAATAAACTGGGTAAGAATATGCCGCTTCCACAACGTCAAAATATAGGGCATGATGCCCGGCGCTACAAGTACAGTTTCTGCCGTTTGCGGCATTTTCGCAACGCCGCTCGACAATTACACCCTGAACTTTTTTCTTAAGTACAACACAACACTTCAACCCACCTGTTCCTAGTTTACCATCCGGACGTGTTTGAAAAGGGGTGTTGTAATCCCGACAATAGTTCGTGAACTGAGACGGATTCTTGGGGTTGGGAATATATTCGTGCGGGTCAGCCCCCTCTGGTATTGGCATAGGCAAAATATTTGCTTGACTGCCACTGCCAACAATATCAACAGCGCATTCATCGTCCACAAAAAGAGCCATAAGAAAATTACCTTTTTTAAGTCTGTGGAGGGTGGGGGGTGTTTGGTCTTCGGTTCGTTTGAAGGAAGAGCGTACGTTGGTATGGTACTTGGTAAAGCGGAGGCTTTCCGGAGGTTTGTCAGTTATTCATGCAGTACTACAATTTGATTGGCTCAAAAATAAAAGTAACTGACCAACCTCCGGGAAACCTCCGGAAAACCACCTGCTATACCTCGTACAGTATCGAGCACCATATCGAGCATCGAGCTACGCCACGGTCGCGCGCTGTCAGTCGAAACGAAAAGGAACTTAAAATTCCGCTACCTTTTTCCCGGGGAACTCTAGTATGACAGTATGACATGTATGCCATCATATGACACCCCCTAGCACCGCACATGTATTATACGTAAAGTTTTGCGAGGAATCTCACTGTGAAGTCAAAAATTTGAAAAGAAGTTTATTTCATGTCGGTTTTTAGCCCTGGATATTGTAAAATAGCTTATTTTATCGAAAAATGTCCATAAAAGTCGCAAAATATATTTTTTCAAAAATTTTATTTTCGAAACTCTTTTTTATATCAAATATAAATTGCCATAAAAATTTCATGCAAAAGAAATTAATATTCTAAAATTTTGGTAATTGATTTTGCCTTTTTTCGCTCTACGCTTAAAAATAATTCCAAAAAAATAATTTTATAATAATTTTTGAAACAGTTCATCTTACACAGAATTTCGCGCTGAAAAAGACTATGTTGGCAGATTTTTTTAGAATTGTGTAAAACTTTTTTAATTAATTGTTTTTCATTTATTCCAAAGTATTTGGGATAATAAATTCATTAAAGTTCCTTCTAAAGCCACTTGGATGTGTAGATTTTTTATGTAAATCAATAAATAAGAAGTCATGTGGGTTTTGAATTGCTTTATCATAAACTTGGAAAAAGGTATCTTGATTAATCTCACCGCTACATTCCTCCGCAATTTTCTCTAATTCTTTAATATTTTTATTTTTGAAAACTAATAAATGAGTTAAATTTCCCCGAATACTTTTATTTAATCCCATTTGGTTACTTGTATAATTTTGAGTAGCAAATAATAAAGTAACTCCCAAGGCACCATTTTTTAATTTACCTTTATGACGGCGAGTAGTTACAAGTTGATTTAATTTAGCTCTTGGTAACATAATCCATAATGACATTTCCTTGTACATCATCTAATAAAACCACAATCACCGGCTTTTTCCCATTATATTTATGTTCCGGTGGATTATACATTGTGTCCTCAAATTCAATTAATAATTCATTTGGAATATCATGAATTGATTTTGTTTTATCTTTTAACATTTTATTCAATTTCTTCCATCTTTTCAACTTTTCATGATATTCTTCGTATTCTTGAGCTTCGGTGTCAAGAATTTCTTCTATTTTTTGGGGAGCTTCAATTGAAGGTTCCAATATATCTTCATTGTCCAATGGCAAATTATTAAAATAATGTGCATTATTGTGAAAAGTAGGACTTACCAAAATTAACCGGTCTAATGCATTATTTTGTTTCATCAGTCTTAATAAATTAGAAAAGCTGCAAGTTTTACCTACACCTCGTTTTGCCACCGCCAATATAACGGAATGCATATTAATAAAATCTGGGTCCGTATTTATATTGAAAGCACCGCCTTTCGGTAATTTAATTTCATAATCTTTATTTTTTAATTTTTGAGTTTGTAACATTTAAGTTTTCTATTAATATTAAAGTTCCGGAAATAAACTTCTATAAGCTTTATCATAATGAGTATTTGTTTGTTGAGGTGATTGAGGGCTATTATCTATATCTTTATTATTTCTTTTTTTGGAAATTCTTTTCTTTTTAACTATAACTTCCGGTTCGCTTTCGCTAGAACTAGAACTTTCATGTATTTCCTCAATAATAACTTTTGGTTTTTTATTTGTACTTTTTTTTTTCACAACTTCTTTTTTTACTTCCGGTTGAATTTCAATTTCGTCCTTTTCCGGTTTTTGGTGATTTTTAATAACTTCTTTTGCATCTAATATTTCTTTTTGTTTTTCAAGATCTTTTGCAATTTTGATATTTTTCTTTTCTTCGGCTTTCAATTTTCGTACTTCTAAAGCTTTCAATCTTGCATTTTTCAATCTTTCTAAAGTTTTTTCATCTGTTATTTTCTCACCTTTGCGGTAACCCATTGTTTTATTAGAATATAATAGATATAAAAAGAAATTAAAATTTCTAAACATTATTAGTATTTTCTTCTTGTTCTAGTATTTTCCTTTTACAATTTATACAAGGTGAATTTATAGTTTCACAACGACTATATCTAATTCCCGTAAAAACAGCCCCTATAATAAGAATAATTCCTGAAACAAATGCTTGAAAATCACATGAATTGTTTAAAATGTCCATTTTTATATAACTTAAACAATTTAAAAATATTTTTGGTTATTATATTATATCCCATATATATGGAGAAAGTTATTTCAAAGTTTGGAAATACTTATTACAAAAAATCAGCAGAAAAAACAATTTAGATGTGGCTAAACATTACAAGATTAACAAAGATAAAGTTTTAAAACAACGTATATTAAATTTACGAATTAAAAGGGTTTGCCCATTAAAGCAAATTCCGTCAAATTATACAATATCACTATTGATGATATGATTCAAGCTCTAAAAAAATCATCATTCGACATACCAAAACAGTATGAATTACTAACACAATACTCAAAATTATTGTGATTTTTTAGTCCAATGTACTAACCGAGTTTAAATTAAAGAAATAATCTTCTATATATATTATAAAAGCCTCTCCCATGTCCAAACTCAACACTTCTAATATCAAATTAACACCTACACAATGGAAAATACTTAATGTAGATTTAAAAAATGATAGTAAGAAGGAACGTCAAGAATATGTTAAATCATTTTTGATTATTAACAAAGGGAATAAAAGAAAATTAAAAGAAAGCGTTACAAAATATGAGTATGAAAAATCGTTGAAAAAAGAAATAAAAAACAAATATGATGAAAAATCTAAAACTTTAAAAAAATACCGTGAAATTTCACGAAAAAATATAAATAAAAAGAAAAATGAAAAGGTTAACAAATTTGTAAATAATGTAAAAACTGATATTAAAAATATCAAAGAAATTAAAAAACCCAAACGCACCGAGTATATCGATAAATTTAAAACTAGAAAAGATATCTACGGTCCAATAGATTTTAATCTTTTTGAAATAAAAGGTTTACGTAGATTTGTTCCCGAAGCATCAAGTGATGACAAACAATTGATATCATTTGAGTTACAATTTGAAGATAATTATGTAATAAAAAACGATGACATTTATTTAGGATATCATCCTAAAAATCTACAAAAAGCTATAGAAAAAATAGCTCAAAGTGAAAAATTAAAAGAACATGGGTTTATTAAAAGTATTACTCTCTTTGTCCACACCGTTAAAGCTATCAAAGGTGGTTCGGCGAATCCACAATCGAGAAATAAAGAAGAACGATTCAAAAAGAAAAGTTGTATTACATTGAACAATAATAATAATCAATGTCTTGATATTTCTCTAGCTATTTTGCAACATTTACATTGTAAAGAAACCAACAAAACATTTTGGAAAACGTTGATTCACGTTAAAAGACCACAAACACGTACAAAATTAGGAAATGAAATTAGAAAATTAGTCGGTATCGACCCTCATAAGCAAATTGATGTTTTGAGAGACATTCCAATATATGAGAAAGCATTAAATGCACATATTGTTGTTTATCAAGAGCATAGTGTTGTTGGACAACGTAAAATTTATCCTAGTGGTGACAACCAAATATTTGATGATGACAAAAATGTATACTTTATATGTTATGACGCTGAACAAGAACATTATGAACCAATTACCAACATCGTTGCATTTTTAGATACTCGTTCAAAATCATGTCCACGGTGTTTTAGTACTAAATGTATTTTTAAAGATAAGAAAAATCAATATGACAAAAAATTAGTGCATAGAATATATTGTAAAAAATGTGACCGACACTTTTTTAATAAGGATTGTTATGACCATCATCTAAAATCTACATGTGATAAAGTGCATTATTGCAAAGAATGTCATACACATTATGAAACTAAAATTAAACATATATGTGGTCATTCAACATGTAAGAATTGTGAAGATTATTGCGACTTAAATCATCATCAATGTTATATTCAACAAGTAAATAAAAAGGACCCAATTGAAAAACTTGCCTTTTTCGATTTTGAATGTACACAAGAGACAAAATATTTAAATGCAAAGACTAAAGAGTTTCATTATAAACATCATATGAATTTAGCAATTACTCAATATTTAGATGACACAAAAAATCCAAAAAGTCATGACAATTTGGTCGAAGGATTTGAACATCATGACATGCATTCATTTTTGGAATTTCTATTTAGTGCAAAACATAAAGGATACACCTTTATCGCACACAATGGCAAAGCTTATGATTTCTTGCTTATTTTTGAAGCAATATTAGTAATGCATCAATTCGATGATAGTAAAAAAATGCCTGAAATTATTAGAGTTGGAAATAAAATAATGAAATTGACCTATTTAGGAGTCACACTAATTGATAGCATAAATCATTTTAGTTGTGGTCTAGCCAAGTTACCCAAAACATGGGGTTTAGAAAATGAGGTACAAAAAGGGCACTATCCTCATTTATTCAATAAAAAGGAAAATTGGAATTATACCGGGAAAATACCTAGTAGACACCATTTTTGTCCGGAACAAATGAAATGTGAAGATAAAGAAAAATTCGATATTTGGTACAATGAAAAATGTAATGACAAAGATTTTGTTTGGAATAATAAAAATGAATTACGAAAGTATTGTTCAAATGATGTTTTAATACTTCGTAAATCATGTTTGGAATATCGTAGTGTTTTGTTGGAAGCATGTGAAACCGACCCATTCAACTTTATGACCATTGCATCAACGGCACAACATATTCATCGAAAAGACATTATGCCAAAAAATAGCATTGCATACTATAGAATTAAAAAGCAAAGTAAAGTTTGTGCTGAATGGATCAATTATTTAGAACATTCTAAAGGCATCAAAATAATGAGAGAATATAAAATTCCAAAAACAAACTTCATAGCGGACGGCTATTGCGAAGAAACAAATGAAATATTCGAATTTAATGGTGACCGGTTTCATGGTAACCCAGCAATTTACAACCCCAACCATAAAGCAAATGTATCAAGAGACTCTAATATAACATTTGGTGAATTACATAGAAAAACTGAGGAGAAAAAAGAAAAATTGAGAAATATGGGCTACATTGTTGAAGATATTTGGGAATGTGATTGGAAGAGTGATAAGATAAATGAAAAATCAGTAATTGACTTTATGAAAACCTACAAACCTGACCTTCTTATTAGAGATGCATTTTTTGGAGGTAGGACAAACCCAGAGCAATTATATTGGAAAAAGAAATTTGGTGAAACATTGAGATATCTAGATTTTACTAGTTTATATCCTTGGGTTATGAAATATTGTGAGTATCCTATTGGGTTTGATGAGCAACTTAAAAATGTTTCGGTCAAGGAATATCTATCGAGGTATAAAAACGAAGCTGAAAAGTTCTTCGGTGTTATCTATTGTAAAGTGAAACCTCCATCAAATTTACAATTTCCGGTTCTTCCATGTAGAGACAATGGAAAATTGAAATTTACTTTATATGAACAAGAAGGTACTTGGTCAACGATTGAAGTTGATAAAGCAATCGATATGGGATATGAATTATTGGAAATATATGAAATAAGACATTGGAAAGAGCGTTCTACTAAATTGTTTGCACCATATATTAATAAATTTCTAAAAATTAAACAAGAATCAAGTGGTTACCCTGAATGGGCCAAAACGGAAGAAGATAAAGACAAATATATTCAACAATATTTTGAAAGAGAAGGTATTCTTTTAGACAAATCTCAAATTAAGAAAAATCCTGGAAAGCGAGCGGTGGCGAAGATGTACCTCAATAGTTTGTGGGGAAAATTCGTCCAACAATTGAACAAGATGAAAACTAAAATTATAAATGAACCAAGCGACTTTTATGCAATGGTGTTTGACGAAGAATATGAAATGAATTATGAATTTGCCGGTATAGAAGGAAATGAGAAATGTATTATGAATTATCGATTCAAAGATGAATATTTTGAGGGTCCGGACAAGTGCTCAACAAGTGAAATCATAGGGGTATTCACAACCTCGTATGCAAGATTAAAGTTGTATGATTTGTGTGAAAAAGTAGGGTTCGACAATGTGTTATATACGGATACCGACTCGTGTATTTACATTGAAAAGCAAGGAGTAAATGAGCATATTTATAAGAATGAACTTGGTGACTACTTGGGTGAATTGACTGACGAGTTAGAAGGTAAGGAATGTATAGAATATGCTGCCACTGGTCCAAAAAGCTACACATTAAACTTCTCAAATGCTGAGCCTCTCACCAAAAGTAAAGGGTTTTATTTATCACACCAAAATAGTAAAATTATTAATCATGAATCTATGGTACGTATGGTTAAGAATTTGACTGATAAAATTGATAATAAATATGCTGAGTTGACATATAAGGTAATTAGAAAACGGAAAAGAAATGGCAAGCAAGAAGTATTATGTCCACAAGGCTTAGAAACAAGAGTTGAAAGTAAAGTATATGCTAAAGGTTGGACTAAAAATTTAAAAGGCACCTTGGACGAACTGAATCCAGAGTTTGAAGAAATACAAGATCAATTAGAAGAAGTTGATAAAATAAACCCATATCAATTACGACCTAAAGGATATAGTTTATCTTAAATCAATTTCTTCTTCATTTTCATTATTATTTCTATTTTGACTACGAGTACGTTTAGATAATCGATTTGAAGCTGAAACACCTTCACGTTTAGTTTTGCGTTCCTTTTTATTTTGTTTTGTTACTAATTCTTTTACGGTAGGTTCATCTTTATTTTTACTTTCATTTGAAACATTCCCTTTTACTTCCAATAATTCTCGTGGTTTGTATTTTCTAGCTAAAGTTTCGTTGTCGTCTTCTATTACATAAGACAAGCCTTCCATTCTTTTAACTTTATAAATTTTAGTTGACCATCGTTGAGTTTCTTTATCAAAAGTTTTAGTTTTAATTTTAATTCTAACTTTGTCTCCAGGTTTAATATCAATTTTAGAAAGTAGTTTTGTCAATATATTTCTTTTTAATAAAATATTTCTTAATACTCTATCTTCATTCATATCATTTGGTGCAGACTTATCTATATTTCCTACATTTTTTGTTTCATTATAATTTTTGACAATAGTATCTAATTTATTTATCCAATTGACGGTATCTTTACTTTTAAAATAAAGTTCTAATTTATATTTTAATGTTCTGTTAAATCTCTCAATCATACCCATTGTACTATGGTCTTCGGGTTCGTTCAAATAATGTTCAATATTGTTATCTTCCAAAAGTTTCTTTATGGCTTTATTTATAAATTCACTACCGTTGTCCGTTGTTAATACATTCATTTTGGAATCCTTAATCAATTTTCTCATTGCGGGAATGACACCTTCCGCAGATTCTATGTTTTTATTATTTTTATCTTTTATAGTTTTTGATTTTAATCCATAAGCATATCCTTTTCTCGTATTTATATTAATTCCCGTTAATATCACAGCAAAACCACTATTTTGTTTTTTCAATTTTGGGATAAAAGCCAAATCTGCCTGAATATAAGTTTTGTTTGGATCTTTACCATAAATTGGAAATAATTCTTTTTTATTTATTTTCTTTTTTGAGAAAAAGTTTCATTAACTTCAGTCTTTTCGACCGCCTCTTTTACTTGTTTCTGTGTAACTTTATAACCTTTTGCTTTTAATTTTGATGTGAATGAACTTATATTTGATAAGCCTATTTCCGGGTCTAAATATAAATCTTGTATTTGTTTCTCGGTGATTGATTTACTCATTTATTTCTTTATTATTCATGGGAACACTGACTCTCACCCCCCATAAGGGGGGAGGTCAGTGGTGCCCTGTGTCACCCCTCGCCTGCTCGGATGTCACTTGCAGTGCCTGCTGTTTTCTCCGCTCGTGTGTCACGGTCCGTCCGCCAGCTTAAAACCGTGTATCTCCCAGTTTAATCTGACTTAGCCGAACCGAGAAACTCTGCCTCACTGCCTTGACATTTTACAGTGCAAGCTAATATATCACTATATTATCAGCTTCCACATCAGGTCTGGACCCACCTACGTTCAAAGGTGTTGTTTCTTACGTTCCGTCCGCTTCGCGCCCTGCGATTCTATCCGACATTTTTACCGACATTTCTACCGACACTTCAACCTTGTACCGACACTTCAACCCGACATTCGGCCTCCTTGCCTTCGCATAGGTCACCCTGTACCGACATTTTTTAGTACCGACATTTACCGACACTACAGCGCACTTTTTTTGTGCGTTTCCAATCAACTAGTACCGACACTTCGAATTAGTACCGACACTTCAAACCGACAATTCCTTTGTGATCTTCAACCTCTGGAAAGCAGCACCTCTACTGCCGGAGAAATAGTTTACCGTACGACTATTTTGACCTCACCGGCGGTTTCCTCGTGACATTTGACCCCAATTTCACTTTTACATCGCTCGATTTAGTTAATTTTACGGAAGGTTACGTTGACACCAAGAACCCAAACGCGCTCTCGACTATCTGGCCAGCAGCACCGCTCCTGGCGGGAGAAAGGTTTACCGCACGACGTTTTTGACTTCACCGACGTTTTCCCCGCGAGAATCTACCCAATTTGACCCTTTCATCGTTTGATTTGCTTGATTTTGCGAGAAGTTCGCTTTTCGCTTGGGAACCCTAATTTTGGGTTCGCAGATTTTGCAGTCAGCAGTCAGTGGTCAGCGACCATGTCCACTGGGCCTCAGCGTGCGCGTATGGCCGCTGTTCGTTCAGCGTTGCACTCCTTTCGAGTACATCGGCGACATTCTACCATTGGCTATGGTCTGGTGGTGTCTGGTGGTGTTTGCGCACCAGACACCAAGCTCGAGTCCATCGCGTTCACCATCGACAACGAGTGCTTTGACTCTTTCGACCTCATCCCTCCGCTTCCCTCACCTTCACCTTATGCGCTCCCTGGTCGCCATCTGGTGGTGTTTGGTGCTGTTGTCACGCACACTTCACCCTTCACCATCGTCCCTTTCGAGCCTTTTCCCATGCGCTCAACCACATCCCTTCACCGCATTTTTCGCCTTCGTCCTCCTCACCCCCTCCTCAACGGCACACTTGCTCTGGTGGTGCCCGGCCGTTTTTGGCTTTGGCATCGCACAGGCATTGGTTGAACGTTGACTACTTGGCGCTCGACACCTTTCACCATTGGGAATGGCGCCGCCACCGCCTGGAACTTGCCCAAACCCTGGATTGAGACCCTCAATTGGCACATCACGATTGAGCATGTAACTAGAGAAACATTACATTTCTTCTAGCCGCCTGCCCGGGAGTACCGGCTGGCCCTGCAGTGCACCTCCCACCTTCGGGGTGAGGTGGTGTCATGGGAACACTGACTCTCACCCCCCATAAGGGGGGAGGTCAGTGGTGCCCTGTGTCACCCCTCGCCTGCTCGGATGTCACTTGCAGTGCCTGCTGTCTATCTCCGCTCGTGTGTCAGTGTCACGGTCCGTCCGCTAGCTTAAAACTGTGTATCTCCCAGTTTAATCTGACTTAGCCGAACCGAGAAGCTCTGCCTCACTGCCTTGACATTTTACAGTGCAAGCTAATATATCACTATATTATCAGCTTCCACATCAATTATATATCATCAGTGAATAAAAATATTTTTTCATTTGTAATATTATTTTTATCTAAAAGCATTTGATCAATTTTATATGAAATACCATACATTTTATTCATGATATAAAATCCAGGAATTCTAATTATTGATTGGATTTTTGTATTCAATGTGTTCTCTTTTGTAATTTCTATTTCTTCTCCAGATGTTTTATTATATAAATTTGAGTCCCCATTGTCTAATTGACATTTAAATAAATTTGAATAATTTTGATTTTGATTTACTTTGATCGAGCTATTAAAAAGATTTACTTCTATTTTTGTAAAATCAACATTTTCAATACTCAATTTTTCAATATCAAAATTATTATATTTAACTACCGAAATCATTTTATTAAATTAAGTTATAATATTTATTCTTTAAGTTAGTTTATGTTTAGTTTAATATGTCCTAACTTATTTAAAGGAATACATAGTTGTATTATTATAAACAACAATGGCTAATTTAATGGAAATGATTGAGAATTTACCTATTGAGCTTCAAGAAGAAATTTACAAAAGAAAGCATAAATTTGAATGAAAGATGTGTGCGAAGAAATACAAGAAGTAGCAAAAGATTGGCATAATAATAAAGGATGTGTTGATATGACTAACTTCTATCAAGCTTTACAAAATCTAAAACTATTTGCTATTCATAAATCGGGTACTTCTTTTATTAATTATTTAATTTCCATTTCATATATTTAGACTTTGATATTTATCATATATATATATATATAAATCTTTAATTTTAATGTTATGTCATATTAATGAAGAAAACGCCTTGTGAGCGCTGCATTGCTATTTCTAAAAGTAGTGGGAACCAATGTCGCAACATGACATGTAAATATAGTCCATATTGTTATGTTCATAGAGTTGTTAATATAAGTGAAAGTAGTATTCCCAATTCAGGTTTGGGTGTATACGCTAAAGAAGATTTAAAAAAAGATAAATTAGTTGGTAGGTATACCGTTGGCACACAAAAATTGACATCAAATCAACTACCTCCATTAAATCAACGAACGCACATTTGGGAGAAAAATAAAAATCTATTTTATGATGCATCGAAAACAAATTCTGTAGCCGGTAAATTTAATGATTGCACTCCTCAAACAGCCAAGAAAATTAAATGCAAAAATAATGCTGTAATAAATTCTGTCGGGAATGTTCGATTAAAAAAAAATATAAAAAAGAATGAAGAAATATTTGTTTCGTATGGAAAAGAATATTGGAGAAACAGATGATAAATGATTTTTAATTAATACACAATTTATCACATTTTTAATTATTTTCCAATCCATGTACCTATACCATCCCAAGTTTCATTAAGGTTAGATAACCACCATTTTTTAAATTCAAAATTACTAATTGGAGTAAAATTACACATAAGGTAATATGCCGCGTGCATAGTGTTAAACCCTCCTTGTTTATTCAAGGATTTTCCTATATTTCTAATATTTACTGTATTAGTAGGATTTTCGTAAATAGCTTTCATTGACGTATATGTGGTTGGTCCAAATTCTGCATACATGGAAAATAATGCTTTTTGGTGTAAAACAGATTTTTCTAAAATTCCAATCATTTCCTTGTCCATTTCATCAAACGAGGGAAACTTGTGCTTTTGTACATATGCATTTGCCATCTTTTCAAAATTCTCAATGCTTGACCCACAATGTTGATAATCCAAAATTTCTTTCATTTCTGTCATATCACTTTCTAATATCTTAACGCACTATAATCTTTAAGTTTAAACTTTTGCTTTATTTATGATAAATTCTATTTTTCTAATTTATCATATTTATATTTATTCCACCGGAAACTCTCACCGAACCGGATAAATTCACCGGAAGCTCACCGGAAGCTCACCGGACCGGATAAATTCACCGGAAGCTAACCGGAATTGTCTAGGGTTTGGATGGTAGTAGGATGTTGTAGGGTTTGGCGATAAGATTTTTCCCCAACCCTAGGCGCAGCCTAGGGTTATGTTGGTGGGGGAAAATTTTTTCGCCAAACGCTACATCATACTACTACTGCTGCTGGTGGGTGAAGAGCCTCGACACCACCGGCGCGTAGAAAGCAGGGTCCAGCGCGGCGAGGAAGAGCTCCTTCACCTCGTCATCGTCGAGGGTGTTGCGCCTCTTGGCGGACCGTAAGGCCGCGTTGAAGTCCGTGATGAACTCGGACGGGTCGGTGTGGGCCTTAAAACGGACGCCAAGGAGGTCCGATGTCCCCTGGAAGGGTGCACCGGAGTCCAGCAGACGCCTTGCGAGCTCCAGCAGGGCCCGCTTGCCGTCTAGAGGGTGCAAGGTCGCAGATGCCTCGAGCCAGTCACCCGCTGGAGAGGCGGGAGACACGATGAGCTCGAGAGTTGAGAAGAGGAGCTTGTTGGCCTCGGGCCGCACGGCCAACGTGGAGTCCTCCAAGTCGAACATAGGGGCAAACAGCGCGTCCTCGGCCTCGAATGCCTCCTGGAGAGCAGGCACCAGCTTGGAGAGGAGCACCTGAGCGTTCGACTCCGTACCCGTAAATCGATCATGCTTGTCGGGAAAGCATTTCCGGATGACGTGCTTCGCCACGCTCTCGTCGAAGCGCTCACGCGTGAGCGAGCGAACACCCGCCAAGAAAACGGCTTGGGCGGAGTGCGCAGCTGGCGCACCAGCGGGCGCCGGCGTAGCCGGCGTGACGGAATTACGTGCGGCAGCGGAGTCGAAAATTGTAGCTAGCGAGCGTCGGCGTGACGCCATACTTGAGGTCAATCTAGTCGCAACCATGATGTAGAAGACTATAGAGACGAAGTGAAGGTAAATGGGGCGAGGTGCGGAAGGAGCGGCGGCCAAAAGTCGTGAGGCGGTTGTCGAGGAAAAGAAGGAAAGCTGCGGCGTAAAAGATTCCCCAAACGTGCATGTGGATCTAACAACGCGGCCAAGGAACTTGGTGTCGGATCCGACCAAAATTCCAACGTCTACCAACGCGTAGTACGGGAAAATCAAGCAGCCACGAGCCCGAGCTTTCCGTAAGTCCAATCAACCAGCCGCGAAACTAGGCCATACCGCTCCGCCGCGCCTCTAGAGGAGCCCCTCACTCCATCTCAAGCGTCGGTGTTTAGCCTGACATGGCCAAACAACGCAGTGTCTAAACAAAGAGTGCGTGGGGCCATAACCTGTTGGATATACCCCTAGGACTCGGGATATATTCACTCAGTGATAAGTTTTCTCAGAATGTAATAAAGTTGACAAGTTAACCCGATATAACGGGCATAAACAGTTAGGGTTCGGGTTCGGGTGACAGTCATACACACTACTATAGGAAGAGTCACAAAGCGAGCGGTGTGA